>SJYQ01000371.1:371126-491332 GCA_006410935.1 Redunca redunca
CAGACATGACCGAGCCCATGCGTGTGTGCACACACACACACACACACCCATGGGGTCACAAAAAAAGTCAGACATGACTGAGCCCATGCGTGTGTGCACACACACACATGCCCATGGGGTCACAAAAAAAGTCAGACATGACCGAGCCCATGCGTGTGCACACACGTGCACACACACAAACACACACACACACAGTCATTTTATCTTGGCTTTTACCTGACAGGCCCATTGGTAATTAAACCTCTGACTCCTACAGATCCATTTCTAAAAAGCAAAACAAGTTTAACTTTGTCTCCATTAGCAGGGACCATTTTTACCTGGTTTCCCCCCTTTTCTTTGAGTACTTAGAAATTAGTATTGATGTAATAAATATTTGAGGACAGAACGAATGCGTCCAGCTGCACTGGTACAGTTTCTTAAGCAATGATGCAAAAGAAAAGTAATGTAAATATTATTTGAAAAGTTTAATTTTAATCATTCTAATCATAGGCTTTTCTCAGAGGGTTCAATTTTTTTTTGAAACTCTACTTCATGCCTTCCAAATGTCGTACTCTGTAATGGACAATGTAGTCTACTAAACTATGTTCATGGAGAATTGTGTTTACAGTGACAAATATCCGAAGTTTTAAGCTTACCTTGTATCCATTATATTTATTTGAAATATCATGGTAATATTATTCACTCTAATAATATTGCACTGTAAAACTCTACACTGTTACATCTAACACTGTTAATTCCTGTTAATTAACACTGTTAATTCTTAATTCCTATTCCACCTGGCAAACTCTGCTTATGTTTCCAGACCTGAATAAAACTTCAACTCCTTTTGGAAGTTTTCTAGTTTTCTGTCTTCACAGGTAATATTTTTTTTACAGCCTGGCTCATTGTACACTGCTATTAGTGATGTACATGTCATTTCCCTGCTGGTCTGTAAGCTCTTGGGGAGGGGGTGTATTCAAGCTTATAAACCCAGACCTCCAACAGGCTCTTGTTAGGTGAATGGAAAACAGAATAATTTTTTTTTCCTTATGCTGATCCAAAATCTTTGAGAAAAGCCCACTAGGCTCCATTTTCCAGCATCCTTTGCAGCTGGGACGGACAGGAAGCTTGAGTCCTAGTGAGCAGAAATGATGGGCCACTTGGAGGTGCCCACTTTGGTGCTCTTTTCTCTCTGGCTGGTGGGGTGGTCAGCCCCCAGGTGACCTGAGAAGTGATCTGTGGTGACTGCCCCCACCTCAGTGACATAGAGCATCCTTGCTGGTTCATGACCTTGTACTGTGTTAGGCCAAACCAAGCTTCTGTCTATTTTTCACTGTGGCCTAAAGTACCCTGACGTACTGGTCAAAGAGGGAATTGACCTAGTCTAAATGATTTAGTCCTCTTTCCTAATTCAGGGCAAATTAGAGACGAATGTCTAGGGATCCATCCATCCATCCATCCATTCAGACAGTATCAACCGAGTTCTTACCATCTGCACCGTTCTCTCCTGTGTGTTGAAGACGAAACAGTGAGTGAGGCAGGCACTGATCCAGGCTTCGCGGATGATAAAACACAGTGGAAAAGACAAGCAGCAGACAAGCAAAACACAAAACACTTTTGAGTTGTGATAAGTACTATAAAAGAAAATCAAACAGCATGTGAAGACAGGAAATCAAAAGCAAGCACATGGAGAGTTTTACCTGGGCGGAGGCTCAGGACACACCTCCCTGAGGAGGTGAAGCCAAGACCCAAAGGATGAGGAGCACCCACCATGTGAAGACCGGAGCTAGTACCCCTCCAGGCAGAGGGAGCTGCATGCGAAGGCTGGAGCATGGGGAGCAACTTGGCGAGTCTGAAGCCCTAAAAAAGGCGAGCCTGGCTCACGGAACGACGGACGATGCTGAGTTGAGCAAAGCTAAACTTCTGAGCGATTTTCAGCTGGGTACATGTGGCAACATTCTTGTTCTCTGTTTATAAATCTACTACTGGATTGAAGATAAAGACACATGTGTCTTCTGTTTGCTTTACCCAGAGGCCACCCAGGGGAAAAACACTTCCAAAGCCAAAGTGATCCAATTAGTTTGATTCTAATTTTTTTTGGATTAAGGGCCATCTAGGTTACTAAATTAATTTTATAAAAGAAACAAGGAGTTCTATCCTATGAAAATATTTTTTACTTTGCTTTATGCGTAGTTGCAAGCATAAACTTTACTGATTAGGGTTAATCATTTGGAAATATGGATAAACACGTGGTCTCTTCCATGAGTTAGAGCACTGCACAATACATCATTAACATTTATTGATAGAAAATTATCACTCCTTTGAATTACTGTTACTCTTATTTGATTACCCAAAGATAACATCACACATTAAAGTTATTGAGACTTTATCCTTCTCTTAAATGTGCCAATGACTTTCTACTTTACAGTATCCACTTCAATGATTTTCTTAACAATTTTGTCCAACCTCAGGTTAGCCTCAGTGCTGCTGTGACAAATTGTCTTGCCAGTAGCTACATGTGTAATTATCTCCATAGACTGCTCACAGCTTTATGCACAATGTGTTGCCTAAAGGATTCTTCACTGAGTGCCATGAGTCAAGGACACCTAATATAAAAGCCATGGGATCTCATTTCAATGGCTTTATGGAGATGGAAAAGACAATCTTCCATCTTGGAAATAGACCTCTGGTTATTAATTACTCTTACCCATAGACAGGGACAGTGTGGAATCGAATTCAGCAGGTTATAGGGGCAAACTCAGGATCTACAGAGCCTCTGATTCAGCACCCTGATGGATGGCTATGTTGACTGCCTTAGGGTTAGTCCATGGTAGCTTGCCTTGAGAAAGAAATCACCATATTATTTTTTTAGGCTTCCATGGTGGCTCAGACGGTAAAGAATCTGCCTGCAATGCGGGAGACCCAGATTCCATCCCTGGGTTGGGAAGATCCCCTGGAGAAGGAAATGCAACCCACTCCAGTATTCCTGCCTAGAGAATCCTATGGACAGAGGCTGGCAGGCTATAGTCTATGGGGTCACAAAGAGTTGAACACGACTGAGCGACTAACACGTGCATATTATCTTTTAATATTCTCGGGTAAAATAAGAATGTTTTGATTATCTCTTTGTAAATGCATGTTGAAATATGACAGTGAAGCGTCAGGATATCTACAACTCATTTTCAAATGGTTCGGCCAAACAAAGTCTGAAGATAGAGTAAATGTGATAAAATGACCATGGAGGAGTCTAGGTCAAGAATAAATAGGTGTTTATTCTTTTCAGTTTTTTTTTTTTTTTGCAAACTTTTAGTTTTTTAAATAAAATATAATTTGAGGAAGGGATGAGAAGGAGATAGCCTTGATGCCAATGGAGAATCTAAATATCCTTTAAGTTTAGCATGTAGCATGGGAAGCAACTTGGCAAGTTTGAAGCCCTAAAATAAAGGCCAGCCAGGCAAATGGAATGTGAGATCATGTTGAGTTGAGCAAAGGTAAAGATAAAGAGAGCCGATACCTTGGTTTCCCCAAACAGTTTCTCAGTAATTTTGCCCTCTCAGTGGTTTGTTGCCAGGGTCTTAAAGCTACAAAAACCCCATTAAACATCTCTGTTTTGTGACACCCCAGGAAAAGAGGCATCCTGCGTTTCATTCATTTTCAATACCATAGCATACTGAGAAATGCTTTCCTAAAGCAAATCAGAGTTTTGTTTCCTGCACTGTCAGGAAATCCAGGCTTCCACATCGAATGTAGCGGAGATAATATGATACGCTTTGTGTGGAATACTTAACTCCATGCCAGGCGCACAACAAGCCTGTGACAAATGCCAGCTGCCTTGCCATCACCGTGTTTATTAGCTCCTGCAAAGCCTGTGTCAGAGGCTGACTGCCTGAACTGCAAACCTACGTCCATCAATCAAGTTAACAGATGTTTATTGACAGCAGAATATGACTAATAGCTAATTCTGTGAATAGCCAGTCTTACAGTAACTCAGAAAGGGACGGTTCACAATGGAGCAAACAATCGGATTTCACACACACACATACAGGGTAGCACTTAAGCCAGGATTTAAAGCATGTTTAAATTTTCCATAGGCAGCAAGCCTACCCTCCTCATCCCTCCCCCAAACTGTATTTTAAAAAACTAAAAGCCTGCAAAAAAAAAACTGAAGGAAAAACATCTGTTTATTTTTGACCTAGATTCCTCCACGGTTACTGTTTTATCACATTTGCTCTATCTTCAGACTTTGGCTGAACCATTTGAAAATAAGTTGTAGCTATCCTGACACTTCACCCTCAGATTTCAACATGTATTTCAATCACAGTATTGTTACCTGTTGTTGAGTTAGTCACTCAGTCGTGTCTAACTCTTTGTGACCCCATGGACTGTAGCCCACCAGGCTCCTCAGTCCCTGGGAGTCTCCAGGCAAGAATACTGGAGTGGGTTGCCATTTATTCCTCCAGGAGATCTTCCCAACCCAGGGACTGAATCTGGTCTCATGCATTGCAGGCAGATATTTTACCGTCTGAGCCACCAGAAAAGCCCAATTGTTATTTTACCCAAGACTATTAAAAAGTACTGCCATAATATCATCTAGTATGCAATACATTTTCAGATTTTTCCCAACTTCCACAAACTGTTTTTTTATAGCTTTTATTGTTTTATTTTATTTTTATGTATTTTTTAAAGCCAAGAAACAGTAATGAACAAGCATTTGTTTGCTATCAGGACTGTACCTCCTGGGACTTCCCTGGTGGTCCAGTGGTTAAGACTCCATCCTTCCAATGCAGGGGCCGCGGGTTTGATCACTGGTCTGGGAAAACAGATCCCACATACTGTGCAGGCATGCGCGCACACACAGACTGTAAGTCTGGTTCCAGGTGACTCCCACGGAGGCAGAGGCTCTTGATACTGTTTTCTACACATGGAACGACAGGCACTTCATCAACCCTGAGATCAATCCTTCTGGGTAGTTGACAAGTCCACACCACTGAATTCCCTTTTGATAAGACTTCCTAGAAACATCAAGGAGAATATTAAAACAATTACTCATGTGGTTCACTTTAAAAAATTTTCATGTTAATTTTCTGATAATTGGAGGGATAAGGTGGAAAGTGGGGGGGTGGGGGTGGGGCAAATGATTGCTTTCCCTTTGATTATCTGCCTAATTGTTTTCATTCCCTAAGATGCTTTGTCACTGACAGTGTGGACTTAGCATTACGTTGGGAATTCAGGTGGCCCAGAGGTAACTATTGTTTCTATACTATTTCTTTTCTCAGAGTGCACTTTTGTTTGCAGCAGATAGATCCTATCTCCTTGGAAATAATTAGATAAAGTTATAATGCTTCGCAGCTGCTGAGTTATTAGCCAAATGCTCACCAAATGAGATCTCTCATTAGGGCTCATGAACAGGTAATCTCTTTTGATAGATGAACTTATAATTTTCATATCCATTTACACAAGTCATAGATATCTGCTTTTATATGATTTCTAATGACTTGGCACACAGGATGCTATATTTGATTTCCCCTTTTAAAGGAGATAAAATCATTACTGACACGTGATTAAGCTCATTTTCAAAATGGCACAGGATCCACTAGGAATTAGATCCTGTGAATGGTGATAGTTCATGCATTGAGACTCACAGTTTTTTTCTTAGTTTTAACTTCAGTGGAAAGTCATGTCTTCTGATATCTTCACCATTATGCAAACTGATAATTACAATTCACGTACAACTTGTCCACACGTCCTTAATTAACCAAAGCTGACGAGTAGAAGTTAACACTAAGTTACAAATGAAAACAGGTAAAAGTGTTCATTTTTTCCTGCCTCTGAGCCAGACTGCCTCAGGATCTAAACTGCTGCTTCATAGCAATTTAGTAACTTTCCTGTGGTGCAATCTTTTTCTTGCTGAACTGAGAAAATTCCAATATCTTCCCTTATTGCAAGTAGAAAAAGTTTACCTCATTTACAAGAGGCAATAAATACACCTGTGGCAGCTTAATTTTTTGATCATGAAAGGACAGTATTGAAACTGGAATCCTCTTACACGGTCCTACTAGGAATGTAAAATAATGCGGATCCTCTGGAAAGCAGTCTGGAAGTTCCTACAAAGATTAAACAAAGAGCTACCATTTGACCTGAAATCCCATGTCTAGGTATTTAACCAAGAGAATTGAAAATATATGTCCATACATTGAAAGCAACACTATTCATAATCACCAAAAATGGAAACAAATCAAATGTTCATCAACTGATGAATGGAAAAATAAAGTCTGAAATAGCCATATGTGGAAAGTTATTTGACAGCAAAATTGAGCTCCATCATAGATGAACCTTGAAAACATTGTGCTAAGTGAAAGAAACCACATGCGAAAAAAAAATCATTTTATGATTCCATTTATATTAAATAGCCAGGATAGGCAATTCTATAAAGACAGAAAGTTGATTAATTGTGCCTTAGTGCTGGGAGTGTTGGGGGAGAAATGGGTAGTGACTGCTAATGAGCATAGGACTTCTTATTTGGGCGACAAACAACTGTTTTAAAATACATTGTGGTGATAGTCACACAACTTTGTGAATATACTAAAAGCCGTTGCAGTATACATCTCAAATGGATCAACCGAATGCTGTGTAAATTTTGTAAAAAGTGTTTTATCTAGAATTAATACGTGGTGGTGGTTTAGTTGCTAAGTCATGTCCAACTCTTGCAACTCCGTGGACTGAAGCCCACCGGGCTCCTCTGTCCATTCTTTCCCAGGCAAGAACACTACAGGGGGTGGCCATTCCCTTCTCCAGGGGGTCTTCCCAGCCCAGGGATCTAATCCAGGTCTCCTGCATCGCAGTCTTCCGCATTGCAGGTGAATTCTTTACTGACTGAGCCACAGGGAAGATCAGAATTAATATACAAATGACATATTTATGTACTATACAATATATATTAAATTACATCAATATATAGCATAATATAATGTTTATCTCTATCTATCTTTAGTAGTAGTTCTTTCTGGGGAAGGAAAAGGTGGTGGTTTTGTTAACACACAGCCACAACGACAATGCAAAAATTATCCAGTGATTATTAGTACTTTTGGAAAAGTATCTTAGAAAGATTTCTATTCACCATATTTAATTCATTGGTATTTGAAGACAAAGCACAAATACCACAGTGCTATGTCTGTGTCTTTCATAATATGAATGAGACAGACAAGTCATAGTATGTAAGGCTTGGGAAACATTTCCTCTTCAACAAAAATGAATAAGGTGGAAATCCTTCCTCTCACAGTCTCTGAGTTCCAGAATATTTTACTTCTTGGTCCAGGAAGTTACACAGTGCATGTTTTGTGATAATTCATTGGACTGTACATTTACATTTTGTGCACTTTCCTGAATGTTTATTATTTTTAAAGTGTATCACCTCATGGGCTGGGGCATTCAGCACGACCAGAAACATATGTGTTAAGGGTTTTTCCCCAGGTACAAGTTAGAGGGGTGGGGAAATGTTTTAGCTTTGGCTTTCCTTCTCCCCCTGAACAGTAGGGCAGGTTTGGGGGACAAGGGCCCCAGTGTGAGAAGTCAAGATAGAGTAAGTGGCTCCCAAGTCCATTAGAAACTGGACGAGCTTACCTGCCATGTCCATGGTCGCCTGTGTGATGATGACTGTCTTCTTGGGACCCTTGGGAGGTCCTGAGTCCCATCAATCAACTGCTGCCATGACTGGGCTGGGGCCATTGCCTCCTCCAGTGGCCCATCTTCTTGCAGGGTGGGCAACGCCTTTGGGATGGAAGCTGGGACCTGTTTCTTGGGCATTCGTTTCTCCAGTGTTCAGGGGTCCCAAAGTTAAAACAGTCTCCCTTTCCTGGCAGAGGTTTACAGAAAGTACTTTTGGGGTGACCAGGAGCTGGGTCTGGTCTTGTCACGATGCTCCCAAATGGCTGGTTATGCCGTTGTTCCCTTCTTGTCACGATGTCCTTTCCTTTCCTCCTCGGCCTGATATCTATTGTTAAAAACATTGATGGGCATGTCAGTAAGAGAGTTGAGAGGGGCTTGGGGTCCCCTGGTAAGCTTTTGACATTTCTGATAATGTCAAGGGCTAACTGGCTAAAGAAGCGGGTGCAAATACAATGCGTCCCTTGAAAGTGTTTGGGTCCACATTCATATGTTTTCTGAGAGTAATCAGAAATTCATATGTTTTCTGACTAACCAGGCCTGAAGTAGGACTCGATTTACATCTTGGTCTTGGGTGATCTCTTTAACCTTACCTCAGTTGACAGGTTGAATTATGCATCATTTATCCCTTCAATGAAGCAAAGGATCCTGTGATCCTTTCTAGTGATACTAGGCTGACCTGGCTGACAGTGCCAGTTAGAATCCCTTAGAGGCACTGCCATCATGCCAAGGGGTTCCAGGGGTACTGACGAGGTTGGGCAACGGGTAATACTTCAGCATGTTTGAGCCTGTGCCCAAATATAGGTCTTCCCCTCAAGGGTGCAACAGTAAGAAAGCACAATATTTGGGTCAGGGCTTTCCAGGCAGTGATATTGGTAAAGAGTCCACCTGCAATGCAGGCAACACAAGAGACGTGGGTTCAATCCCTGGGTCGGGAAGATCCCCCACAGAAGGAAATGGCAACCCACTCCAGTATCCTTGCCTGGAAAAACCCAGGGATGGAGGAGCCTGGCAGGCTACAGTCCATAGGGTTGCAAAGAGTGGGACATGACTGAGCATGCGTGCAGTTTGAGGCTGGAAGTAAGGTCAAAGGGGGCCTTCTCTCATAGCTCAGTTGGTAAAGAATCTGCCTGCAATGCAAGAAACCTGGGTTTGATTCCTGGGTTGGAAAGATCGCCTGGGTTGGAGAAGGGAAAGGCTACCCACTCCAGGATTCTTACCTGGAGAATCCCAGGGACAGAGGAGCCTGGTGGGCTGCAGTCCATGGAGTTGCCAGAGCAGGACATGACTTAGCAACTACACCACCACCACCACCACCAAGGTCAAAGGAGAGAGTCAGTCCCTGGAATTCTTCGGTGTATCTGCGAAGCATTTCCTCTGACACCCAGCCCCAGCATGGGGGACACTGAATGAGGTTAGCCAGAGAAAGGAGTGTGGACTGTTAGTTCCCTGAGGCTCTGCCTGCTACTTCCTGAAAAGGGCGAAGACACTCTGGCTGCACTTCTGGCTCAGAAGAGTAGAGAGGCTTACAGGGCGGGGAGCGGCTGAAGACGGTGAAAGAGTGCTGGGGCTTGGTCTTCTGTCCCCCACTCCCGGGGTGCCTCTAGGGAGGACTTTGAGTAGACTGAATGGGTTCCAGCTGGCTAGGGTCCCTAATGCATGGCTTACAGAGCTCTGGGTACTCTCTTAGGGCCACAAAAGCCTAAACATAAGCAACTTCTATTTTCCCTGCCTTTAGCAGAAGATGTCTTACTCGAGGATGGTTTTATGGTTGAGGCTTCCATTTTCTGGAAAGGCCTAAAGAAAATGAGCTTTTTTGGGTCTTAATGAATCTAGAGAAAACTTGTCCCAGTGACTCGGAACGCAGCCAAGGGGTGAGTCCCTGGGGCGGGGCAAGGTGTTGCCCACGGGTCTCTCAGGGAGAGGATGCTGCTCTTAAATTGGGGGTCCAGAGGGGACTCCCTAAGACAGGACTGGTTCCAGGTGTCCCCATCCACCTAGTCCTGGCAACTCTGGCCTCGATGGGAGTCAGCCACCCGCCCAGGTGGTGGTTCTGTTGGCCCCAGCGTCCCGGGCGTGCCCATCCCAGCCTCCTGGGTACCCAGGATGAGTGACCTTCCCGATGGCTCCTCTGTAGATTCTAAGGCCATTCATTAATCCCTGTGGGCTGAGGTGTGTTCCAGGGGAACTGGACATATTCTCAGTTCTAGGACCTATTTAGGTCCCAGGATTTTTTTTTTTCTAAAAGGGTGGTACATTTCTGAAAACAGGCACTGGCTACTAAGGGAAATGGTTTGTGAAAAGTCCTCTTTCCCCTCCCTTTTGTGGGTGGTCCCGTCAGCCTGGTGCCACCTTCCCCTGCCTCCCCTTCCCACACTTGCTCTGTCCAGTGGGCGACGGGCTGGGTGCAGCGGGTCAGGGTGGGGGTTAGGCCGTCCCCCGCTCTGCATTTGCGGGGACTCATGACCTGGAGACGCCGCACAGACACTCCGGGTCTCGTAACCCTGGGAGGCAAACCCCGGGAACTCGGAGCACGGCCGGGGCTTGCATCCGGGGGGCGTGGCCAGGTGGCCTCCGGCCCGACAGTGGGAGCTGGGGCTGGGCGGGGCCGGATGTGGGCGGAGCAGGGAGGGGCCGGCGGGCTGCTGGGTGGTGGGCGGAGCTGGCGCGGAAGGACCGCCTGGACTGGGTTCCGCCTCTGCGGGCCTCCCAACACCCGCGGGTAGCCCCACGGATCACCTGCGGGGTAGGGAGCTCCCAAACGGACTACAGTGGCGCAGCTGCCGCGGGAGCTCACAGAAAGGCTGTTTTTTAAATTTCCGCTCAGTTGGACCTGATGATTCTTAGTTAAATGGTGGATGAGGCAAAGCCACAGGGCACCGCTCAGATGGTTGGGGTCCCTGGCTGCCTGCGGGAAGGCGGGCGACTTTCCCTGATGAGCCCTCTGCAGATGTAACAAGGGTAAGTGGGAGACCCCGCGGTAAGGCTGGAAAATGCCTGGCCTACTTTAACCATTTTCAGCGGAGTTAGGTAGGAGGTGAGTGGGAAGTAGAGAGTCAGATAGGGATACAGTGATGAGACAAGGAGAGTAAGACATAGGTAGGCCAGTGAGACACTTATACGGGGGGACTTCCTGGTGCTCCAGGGGTTGAGACTTCACCTTCCAAGGCAGGGGCTGCAGGTTCGGTGCCTGGTCGGGGAGTTAAGGTCCCCACATACCTCGCAGCTGTAAAACCCAAACAAACAAAAAAACCACAGACGCAATATTGTAATAAACTAAATAAAAACTTTTTTAAAGGTCCACATCAGATAAATCTTAAAAAAATAAAAAGCCTGTAAGGGTAGTGGTGGGGAGGGAGCGAGAAGATTCTTTTAACTGAGAGCTTGAAAGGTAGCACGCAGGCTGCCTTGATGTTGGCGGAGGGACCTATTCCCTTACTTGTACTTTCCACGACTCATCCTGTCCAGGGAGATTTCTGGGGCGAGCACACTAGGGACTTTTTCGGTTCCACACGGTTTGTGGTAATAGGTCCCCAAATGCCGCAGACAGTAAGAAAGCATAAAAGAGAGAGGAGCAGGAATTCAGGCAGTGCCGCTCAAGTGCAAAGGAAGTGAGAAGCTGAGGCTTAAAAATCTGCCTGACTCCACCCGAGATGTTATTGGAGGGTAGGTTCCTGTTTCCTTGCAGAAGGAATTCAGAGATGACAGGGAGGTCAAGAGAGCAAAGAGAGGATATATTTAAGTGATGGCACACTCTCAAGCGGAGAAGCCAACGGCACCACACTCCACTACTCTTGCCTGGAGAATCCCAGGGACGGGGAAGCCTGGTGGGCTGCCGTCTGTGGGGTCACCCAGAGTCGGACACGACTGAAGCGACTTAGCAGCGGCAGCAGCACACTCTCAAGGGGAGTGTGGGCAGCCTCAGGTGAGTAGCTGCATTGAGCTTCTTTGGCAAGTGGGTAATATGGGGTGTAGAAATGAAGGGGTGGAATATTCTTTGGGGAGGGAGAGGTTTGGGGGGTCGTATTCTTTGATTTTCCTCCCAGCTCCACCTTCCCGAGGGGAGGAGGGGATTTTGTCCTTATTTAGCCTTGATGGGAAGTGTCATGGTGCTGATGCATGATGGGAAATTCTTATTTGAAGGTTTGTTTTATTGTAATGAGAGAATAAGGAGCAAAAGTTACATTTGAACACCAGAGATTCCTTCCTTTCCCCACCCTTCTTTGTTTGCCTCCAGGACACTTATCACCCCAGCTGTGTGGTTTCCTGTCAGCCTGGAGGTTCCTTCTTTTGTCAGCTCAAAGACCCCACTGTTTACAAGATGGGTGGTTTCCTGCCATCTGGCTTGTACCCCCTTTTCTCTGCTCATATCTAGCTACCTGCCTGCTTTAGCGAATCTGCAGCATTCCATGCTTTGTAAACATATCACAGAGTCAAATTTCAAGTTGTAGCTGAGAAGCAATGCAAAGGGGATTAGAAACAAACAATAGTTTAAGCACTGCTCTGTTTAGAAGCTGAGCTCTTAAAAAAAAAAAAGTTTTATATTGGACTGTAGTTGATTTGGAGGCTTTCCTAGTGGTTCAGATGGTAAATAATCTGCCTGCAGTGCAGGAGACCTGGGTTCAAACCCTGGGTTGGGAAGATCCCCTGGAGAAGAGAATGGCTACCCACTCTGGTAAACTTGCCTGGAGAATTCCATGAACAGAGGAGCTTGTCTGGCTGCAGTCCATGGGATTGCGAAGAGTCGGACATGATTGATAAAGTAACACTGTCGTTGATTTACAACGTTGTGTTAGTTTCAGGTGTAGAGCAAAGTGATTCAGTTAATATATACATATCTCTGTTCTTTTTTTGGAGAAGGCAATGGCACCCCACTCCAGTACTCTTGCCTGGAAAATCCCATGGACAGAGGAGCCTGGTACACTACAGTCCATGGGGTCGTGAAGAGTCAGACACAACCGAGCAACTTCACTTTCTTTCTTTCTTTAGTTCCTTTTGGAGAGGGAAATGGCAACCCACTCCAGTGTTCTTGCCTGGAGAATCCCAGGGACGGGGGAGCCTGAAGAGCTGCTGTCTATGGGGTCACACAGAGTCGGACACGACTGCAGCGACTTAGCAGCAGCATTCTTTTTCAAGTTATTTTCCATTTAGGTTATTATAGAATATCAAGCAGTGTTCCCTGTGCTATACAGTATTAGGTCCATGTTGGTTATCTGTTTTAAATATAATAGTGTGTATATGTCAATCCAAACTCCCGATTTATCCCTCCCCACTTTGGTAAGCTTAAGTGTGTTCTCCGTGTCTGTGAGTCTGTTTCTGTTTTGTAAATAAGTTCATTTTTAAGTCAGACAGGAAATGACAAGTAGCATATGATAGCACTTATATGGGAAATCTAAAAAAATGATATTGAGCTCTTAAAAGCTTACCTGTTCCTCCCTCCCTGTAATGAGAATATTTGTTTCACTTCACATCTGAGGCACAGGACGCTCAGAGGGGGAACATTCAATGCCAGTCCAACAGGTGTTCAAGGCAAAAGGTGAGGACAAGCCTTGTTGTGACCATGAAGGAGGAAACAGACAGAACAGGCTCCATCTTGAAAGCAGGACTCCGTCTTGGGCCAGACTGTGGACTTTGAGCTATGTGCCCAGTATTTATGGAAACGACATACCAACTGGAAAACCAGGCCCCCGGAAGGAAGAGCCCCAGGGCTCGTATCTAGACTCTCCATCGCCTAAAATAATACACTAATTATCTGTGTAACCAAACAGAATCATAAATTCTATTATGCTTATTGGGGTATGACCACAGGCCTATTGATAATTGTCCACTGTTAACTACCTAGGCTTAAGGCATACGAATCACAGGTTTAAGGCATATGAATCACGGGTTAACTTTGATTGTATCTTTCTTTTCCTTTGTTCAGACTAGTTTCAGAGAATTTGGGGAGGTGGGTTTGGGCACGTACACTTAGGGTATATAAGGTTTTCACAAAAACTGGTCGGGGTCCTTGGCTAAGAGGAGACTCTGCCTTGGGCCCGTCAGTGTGATAGACTGCACTCCACTATCTGCATTGTCCTTCGGAGTGAGTTTGTTTCCCGGAATGTGTGGCTACAACAACCAAATGATCCCATTTTATTATTCCATAATTAGCTTCCTTCTCAAGCCTGAGACACTCAGAATCCTAGTCAAAATTCAACTTTGGTTTTCCTGGTGGCATTTTGTGATTTTATGTCTGAGTTTATTCACCCAAATGTTCTATCGTCAGGATGGCTTATAAGTAATAACTATATTACATGGTGAAAGATTCAAGATCTAAGGTTGTTGATACTATAAAAATACAAACTACCCAGTAATGTATAAAGGCAGTGTCAACTAAAAAATATAGTCACAAGCTGAAAGTAGAGTTATTTTATTTGGTGGGAATGTTTAGGACTCAGAGCCCAGGAGACAACATCTGAGAAAACTGCTCCAAGGAGGCAGGAGGGGAAGTCAGGCTATATACAAGTTTGCAGCAAAGGGAGCAGGCAGTCTGAACAGCAAGGATCAGGTAGCAAGTTAAGGAATTTAGCATTCTGTGTGTGGGAGGATGCAGGCCTCCTGGCTCACTGAATTCATTCCTTTCTTATGCACCCCAGCTGTCTGGGCCCAATCCCATTTCCTCTTCACCTTGCTTCTTGTGTTCCCCCAGCTCCTCAGCAGTCACCGTGGGGGATGGCGGTATCCTCTGGATCACAGTGTTGGGAGCTCTCTTCATGTTTGGAGGCCAGAAATCACTGATGGCTGTGACAGTTCTTATTTATCAATATGTCAGGAGATATTTTCATTTCATAGCAGATTCAACAAAATGGCAACAAAGCAGTAAGATGTCTTCAAAACCATCTAGTGTTTGACTATACATTTTATGGCTTAATACATATCAGCCTTCAAGAAAGAGTGGATTATTTCAATAGAATGATATACCTCCAAATTTACAAATATCCTGGCCATTTTCTGAACTTCGGAGCTTTCATCTGCAGTTCTGGCTTTCTAGAAATGTTACAATATTTATAATTTTATGAACTTAGTTATAAGCTCAGTCCTTGGACAAAGATCGGTCTAAAATGACAGGATGTCCTAAAAAAGTGAAAACATTTTTATACGCAGCTTAACCCACCAAACCCTTGATTGAGAGTAATTAAAATTATCAGCTCAAATTATGTATAAATTATTCCCCTGGAATTCCTTTTCATTATTGTTTTGTGAACACTATTTCCTCATAAACAGAGAAAATCCAAGTCTTGGTTAGATATTTAGTGCAGTTCAAATTAATGCAATTTAATAATAAATTTACACTTTACCAATTTGTGTTGAATTGTTAATATTTATGGGAAATAGATAGGGAAACAGTGGAAACAGTGTCAGACTTTAGTTTTTTGGGCTCCAAAATCACTGCAGATGGTGACTGCAGCCATGAAATTAAAAGACGCTTACTCCTTGGAAGAAAAGTTATGACCAACCTAGATAGCATATTCAAAAGCAGAGACATTACTTTGCCAACAAAGGTCCGTCTAGTCAAGGCTATGGTTTTTCCAGTGGTCGTGTATGGATGCGAGAGTTGGACTGTGAAGAAAGCTGAGTGCCGAAGAATTGATGCTTTTGAACTGTGGTGCTGGAGAAGACTCTTGAGAGTCCCTTGGACTGCAAGGAGATCAGCCCTGGGATTTCTTTGGAAGGAATGATGCTGAAGCTGAAACTCCAGTACTTTGGCCACCTGATGTGAAGAGCTGACTCATTGGAAAAGACCCTGATTCTGGGAGGGATTGGGGGCAGGAGGAGAAGGGGACGACAGAGGATGAGATGGCTGGATGGCATCACTGACTCGATGGACATGAGTTTGGGTGAATTCCGGGAGTTGGTGATGGACAGGGAGGCCTGGAGTGCTGCGATTCATGGGGTCGCAAAGAGTCAGACACGACTAAGCGACTGAACTGAACTGAACTGTTAATATTTAGCTGCTGGCCCTGTGTATGTCAAATGACCGTGATAAGTAAGATTTCTTGTGTAAATAGCTCCCAATTATTCTTCAGCATCACCTTACATACAATTTAGATTCTTTGAGATTTGGTCTGTCTGACACAAGTGTTCCTTCAGTCATCAAGATTCTTGGCTTATTTTCTTGACTTGCTATGGCCTTGTTAGAAAAAATTTGGCAGTTGTTTAGCGCCATCTAGTGGATAATTTGTTGTGAAGAGAAGCTCTAAAAATCTTTAACACAAAGGCTTGTTGCATTTTATTTATTTTTTAGTAATACCACTGAAGGTATATAATTTTAATTTCAGATTTTATAAATTGGACATAATAAAGCTATCAAAATTTTAAATCATTTACTATTGCATTAAATAACTAGTTTTTTGCTTAGCTAAGAAACATACTTCAGATTGCCCAAATAGCTTACAATCACTCTCTTATTAAAAAACATTAAAAATTTCACACCTAATTTAAAACTCTGCCACACATATTTTGCATTAATCAAAATTTTAAAATTATACTGTTCAGAAGAAGTGAGTTAATAGTGCTGTTAAGTATACAAGTGTTAATAACAAGAATGTAATTTCTTATAAAATTACTTTGGAGAGCATATGATTTACTGAAAAATAAATATTTTAGGGAAATAACAGAATATTTTAGCATAACATTCATGATGTTAATTCTCTAAAATTTTGCTCATTAGTTTCATAAACAAAATGCCAGTGTATATTCTGCCACTATGAAATAAACGTCTTTTAAAATAAGCACTTTTGATAGCTTAGCATAGAACTGTATGCCAGTTGGTCAGCATCATCCATTGAATAGATGATGCCGGGTAGTGTTGAGTGGGTAGAAGACACACGTTGATTGAGGACTTTGATGCATGGGCATAGTTAAAAATATAGAAAGATGCAGACTCTAGATTCCTGGTATTGCAAGTCTGAAGTTTTTTGTTTTTTCATCATCACAGCTTGCTAATAATGAGAGCTACGTGGCAACAAAATGAACTGCTTTGCATTGGAAGATACGGGTCTTCATTCAGTTCAGTTCGGTTCAGTTGCTCAGTCGTGTCCATCTCTTTGCGACCCCATGAATCGCAGCACACCAGGCCTCCCTGTCCATCACCAACTCCCGGAGTTCACTCAGACTCACGTCCATCAAGTCAGTGATGCCATCCAGCCATCTCATCCTCTGTCGTCCCCTTCTCCTGCTCCCAACCCCTCCCACCATCAGAGTCTTTTCTAATGAGTCAACTCTTCACATGAGGTGGCCAAAGTACTGGAGTTTCAGCTTTAGCTTACTCAAACAGTAGTTGAATTGATGCTTTTGAACTGTGGTGCTGGAGAAGACTCCTGAGAGTCTCTTGGACAGCAAGGAGATCCAACTAGTCCCTCCTAAAGGAAGTCAGTCCTGAATATTCATTGGAAGGACTGATGCTAAAACTCCAATACTTTGGCCACCTGATGCGAAGAACTGACTCATTAGAAAAGACCCGGATGCTGGAAAGATTGAAGGCAGGAGGACAGGGGGACGACGGAGGCTGAGATGGCTGGATGGCATCACCGACTCAATGGACATGAGTTTGAGTAAGCTCCGGGAGTTGGTGATGGACAGGAAGGCCTGGTGTGCTGCAGTCCATGGGGTCTCAAAGAATCGGACATGACTGAGTAAATGAACTGAACTGAACTGAAACAGTAGTTGGATGCTGATGGTGGTAATGATGATACGATCACAGTGAGAACACTGGCATCATAACCTGCAAGGAAACCGCTGCTGGATGGTTCCTGATTTTCATGAATCGCATCAATTGATCCTCTTCACAGATAAGTGAATTGATAGTACCAGTTCTTCCATTTTACAGACTAGAGGAAAGGGGTACAGTATGGTTAAGTAACCTGTTAGAAGTCATACAGCTGGGATTGTGTTGGAAGGGTCCAGCCCCAGGTCTGTTCACACCTAGAACTCACACTCTTAATTGTGCTCTGTTGCTAATTGCAGCAGTTATAAATGAGTTTCAATTTCATTCATTCATTTCATTTCACTCAGTTATAAGTGAATTTCTTATTTGATGTGTGTGATTGAATCAGAAGGTTCCAGAATACCTTTTATATTCTACAATTCTGTTTCCATGAAAGGATTTTTCATAAAAGACAAATGTTTTGACCTTGTATTCTTTTAATCTCTAAGTAATCAATGTAAAATTCCATTTGTGAGTTAGGATTTGCATAAAATTTGAATATTATACGTATAAGTGACACTGTCATCATTTGGGTTTCCAGGAAACTAAACTCCTTTCTTAATCCCAGAGAACCCCTTTGCCTAAGTCTAGGCTTCATCACTCAAACAGAAACTGCCAAATGATGAAGACTTGGTCAATTAGATACTCTCACCCAGGACTTTGAATCACGGAAAATGATAAAAGGAAGAAGAGATGAGTACCAGTCACAGTGATGGTGATGCCTGGAGATAGTAGTCAGAGAAGACAGCCTGTGCAGGCTGGTCCTACTAACAGGTGCTGTCCTTTCTGCAACTTGTGTGCCTGTGTGCTAAGTCGCTTCAGTCCCTGTCCGGCTCTTTGCTACCCTATGGACTGCAGCCCACCAGGCTCCTCTATCCATGGAATTCTCTAGGCAAGGAAACTGGAGCAGTTGCCATGCCCTCCTGCAGGGGATCTTCCCGACCCAGTGATCGAACCAGCGTCTCTTAAGTCTACCTGCATTGGCAGGCGGGTTCTTTACCACTAGTGCCACCTGGGAAGCCCTTTCTGCTCCTTGCCCCTCTTCTATTTTGCCAGCCTGATTGAGCAGCCTCTCATCAATTCTGTGAACCTTAAAATGCTTCCAGTAAATCCCATTTCTGCTTAAGTCATCAGCTAGGTCTATTGCCTGCACCTGCAAACCTTGACTGACTCCCAACTTCTAATGTTAACACAGTGACCCCTATAGCTACTGATGTTTGCCAACACCAGAGAGCTTATTTGGGACTATCTCTAATAAATTATGTTTAAAAATATAAGTATAATTAATTATGACTTTCTAGTGGCATACAAAGGACTTTCATGAGAAATTTTCTGACCTGACATTACTATCATTCTTCTATACATCTCAGGATAAATATTATAATTTTCCTTCACTTACAGAATGATTATTACTGTTTCAGTCTGTTGAAGAGTGTGAGACCAAAATTATACAAGTGAAAGACTAAGATATCCTTTTCTCTCCCTGTGATATTAGACTGTGGATTTAGGAGAATGCAAGAATTTCCACTGGGCTTCCCTGGGGGCTCAAACAGTAAAGAATCTGCAGTGTGGGAGACTGGGGTTCAGTCTCCAGTCGGGAAGATCCCCTTGAGAAAGGAATGGCAACCCACTCCAGTATTCTTGCCTAGAGAATTCCATGAACAGAGGAGCCTAGTGGGCTACAGTCCACGGAGTCGAAAAGAGTTGAACACGACTGAGTGACTAACACTTTTTTTTCCCCAAGAATTTCCATTACTGCATTTTAGGATTTTATGGATGTGAGAGACAGTATAATATGATGCTGCTGTAGTATAGATTTGAGCTCTGGAGCCACAATCAAGCCTAGATTTGAATGAATCTCTGTTCTAATTACAGAATGTAATCTTAGGCAGGTTACTTAACTTCTCTGTGTCTCCATTTTCCCAATTTAAAAATGGTAGTAATCACAGAGATTTTTTTAAAATAATCTTACATCTAAGAAAGTTAAGGAGTCAAAATTCTCATAATTTTTCATCAACATATGGGATAAAGAAAAAAATATACACTTAATATATAAAACTAATGCATAGAAATACTTATTTCTGTTAAGAAAGAAGCAGGCTTCAAAAGTTATCTCTAAAGCTTTGCAGTAGCCTCTGTTTTCATTAATTAATAGACAAAGTATAGGAGTGTCAAACCAGGATTTAACATTAGTTTGGTATTCTTATTCTGAGGATTCCCTGTTGGCTCAGATGGTAAAGCATCTGCCTGCAATGCGGGAGACCCAGTTTCAATCCCTGGGTTGGGAAGATCCTTTGGAGAAGGAAATGGCAACCCACTCCAGTACTCATGCCTGGAAAATTCCATGGATGGAGAAGCCTGGTGGGCCACAGTCCATGGGGTCGCAAAGAGTCGGACACGACTGAGCAACTTCACTTCACTTCACTTGGTATTCTTAACTAAAGACCTTATTTGAACTTCTCCAGTTTCTCTGCTAATGTCCTTTTTTTCTGTTTCAAGCTGGATAAGGTATATTTGGAAACTCTCCGTACAGTTTTGCAAGTTTCCTATAAGTCTAAAATTAGTTCAGAGTAGTCACTTTAAGTACAGAAAAGAAGCAAAAGACCAAAAGTTCAGAGGAGTATAAATTATGTTTTATTTTTCCCCTCTAAAGAAATATGCTGAATAAAAGTGATGACTTGGAACAACATTATGTCAAAGATATTTTTTACACATAAATTGTTAAAATTTATTTATTTTTAATTGAAGGATGATTGCTTTTTAATTTATTGTGCTGGTTTCTGCCAAACATCTATCTGCATGAATTAGCCACAGGTGTGTGTAACCTCCCTCCCATCTCCCTTCTCATCCCACCTCTCTAGATATAAACACATGAAAAGATGCTGGACATCATTCATTATAGAGAAATGTAATGAATTGGCAAAACGACAATGAGATATCACCGCACTCCGGTCAGAATGGCCATCATCAAAAAGTCTACAAACAATAAATGCTGGGAAGGGTGTGGAGAAAAGGGAACCCTCTTGCACTGTTGGTGGCAATGTGAATTGATACAGCCCCTGTGGAAGACGGCATGGAGATTCCTTAAAAAAAAAAAAAAACTGGGAATAAAACCACCTTATGACCCAGCAATCCCATTACACCTAAAATTTTAAGATAGAAACTCTGAAGCTAGTCTGCCCATAACACTAAAGGGTTTATCATAGACTTGGCAATATAGTAGTAGCAGAATGAGGTGAGGTGAGGTGAAGTCACTCAGTTGTGTCCGACTCTTTGTGGCCCCGTTGACTGTAGCCTACCAGGCTCCTCCGTCCATGGGATTCTCCAGGCAAGAATACTGGAGTGGGTTGCCATGCCCTCCTCCAGGGGCTCTTCGCCACCCAGGGACTGAACCTGTGTTTCTATGTCTCCTGCTTTGGCAGGCAGGTTCTTCACCAGAGATTGCCAGCACCACTTGGGACCCAGGGATCGAAGCCTGGTCTCCCGCATTGGAGGCAGACGCTTTAACCTCTGAGCCAATGGTGACAGGTAAAATGATTGAGATCATGTTAGACTGACTACAATGAAATGTTAAGACAAGCTTCTGCTGCCTGCCTTTTCCAGCTGGTCCTTTACTTTCAGTCTAAATTATTCTTACTGTATTTAATTGGCCTCTTCTACTTCTAGATCCCTTCCTTTTTGCAACACATTTTTTGGTTGCTCTTCTAGGATACAGCTCTCTTGTGTCATACCCCACTCTGAAATTGTCATTGTCTCTGCATTTCTTATTTTGTGGCCCGTGGATGAATCACCTGAAACCCATATTAGGAGTGCTGATTCTCGGATGGGACCTCAGACCTGCAGAATCAGAATCCCCGGACACTGGTCTCAAGAATCTGCTTTCCAGAAATCATCCTAGGTCTAACCTGCAAGACCCCCAGGATGTATCATTTGAATAAACAAGTTTGACACCTAAGACCTCTTACCTCTTGCTCTGTGTTCTCTCCCTCAGTGGGCCTGTCTATCTAGCTAAGAAGCTGGTCTTGTAAAAAAATTTTTTTCTTTTTTGCATATTATTGAGCATAGCTTATGCTCAGTTATTTTGTTTAAATCACAAGTAGCTTTCTCACTAATTTCCTTCAGATTTTAACTGCAGAAACCGAGAAAGAAGCCTGGTAGAGATGTGACATGTTTCCTGTCTATTCAGTTGTAAAATGGGGATAAAGAGAGCATGTAGTCTTTAGAACAGCTGTGAAAATTAAGTGAGAATTAAACCTCTAGTGCAGAATAATCTCTCAATAAATATTGCCTTTTATTATCATTATCTCTGTAATTAATCTACAAACTTTTTTTTAAAGAGCAAAGCTTGTATTTATTCAGTAGTGTGGTGGTGGTGGTTTAGTCGCTAAGTTGGGTCTGACTCTTGCGACCTCTTGGACTTATAGCCTGCCAGGCTAGTCTAGTAACCTGTGACATCATAGGAACTAAGTTCTTGAGTGGATAAGAGAGTGATGAGGCCTTCAGATTATGAAAACATGAAAAGAAGGTAGAAAGAGAAGAACTGCAAGAATTTGCTTCTTACCTCATCAGGTAAGAGGTCTTAGGTGTCAAACTTGTTTATTCAAACGATATATCCTGGGGGCCTTGCAGGTTAGACCTAGGATGATTTCTGGAAAGCAGATTCCTGAGACCAGGGATTCTGATTCTGCAGGTCTGAGCTTCCATCCCAGAATCAGCACTGCTGCTGCTGCTGCTAAGTCCCTTCAGTGGTGTCTGACTCTGTGCAACCCCAGAGACGCAGCCCACCAGGCTCCCCCGTCCCCGGGATTTTCCAGGCAAGAGTATCGTAGTGGGGTGCCATTGCCTTCTCTGACAGCACTCCTAATACCCATTCCAGGTGATTCATCCTTGGTTATAATCTCAATGTGCTCTAGATAGCATCATTAAATTTAACCAAAATACACTGAAAGAAAGATATAAATTTGTCCATTTCCTCTGAAGAGGGAACTAACTTAAAGGATTTCCATAACTTGTCTAAAGTTAGTTGGTGGCAAGGGGTGAAACTGGGCTTTGAGAAAACCCTGGTTCTATGACACTGTCTGTTCAACGCAGCCCTGGCGGCCATGTTTGTGGGTGCGTTTGGTACTGGGAAGGGCTGTGTTGCTGGTGCACAACCTCTTTTCTCACCTTGGGCATCAGTCCAAGGGATTCTCTGTCACTCCGGGTCTAACAGGGTCAGTCAGATTACTTAAAATCTAATTTGAAGGACTGCATGCTTAATCCAATCAATTGTGTGCTAATCAGCCTTTAAAATGGCTCACAGCACAGACCCCAGAAGCCTTGGGGATACATTGGTCACACAAACAAGACCATTTGAGAAAGTGAGAGGGAATAACATCTTTTATACTCTCTATTTGTTCCTACATTTCACTTCCCTCTCCCCGTTTTTTAAGCTCTTGCTAATTTTCTCTTCAGACATAGAAAATTATTTTTTTCTTCTTCTATCTTTATGGAGGTATAATTGACAAGTAAAAGTTGTAAATACTTAGGCGTACAATGTGTTGATTTAATATACCTATACATTGTGAAAAGGCTTCCCTGGTGGTGCAGAGGTTAAAGTGTAAGTGATTATCACAGTCAAGCTAATTAATGTAGCCATTTCTAATGGTTATAATTTGTGTGTGTGTGTGTGTGTGTGTGTGTGGAGAACCCTTAACACCTACTCTTGGGAAATTTCAAGTGTATAATTCAGTATTATTAAATATAGTTGCTACACTGTATATCTGATCTTTGGTTAGCTCTTTTCATAGTCTTTAGATCTCAGGCAGTACTTCATATTCATCTCTAGGATTCAGTTCTGTATGAACTTAAGGAAAGAAGTAAGGTGAAATTTGCTGGGTAATTTCTAGATACTTTTATAACTATGATGTAAAAAAAAATGCTGACTGTGTTATGTCACCTAATTCATTAAAAACTAGAAAAGTAAATTTAAAATTATGTAGAGATATTGTATGCATGCATGCTAAGTTGCTCCCGTCGTGTCTGACTGTGCGATCCTATGGACTGGAGCCCAGCAGACTCCACTGTCTATGGGATTCTTCAGGGAAGAATTCTGCAGTGGGTTGCTGTGCCCTCCTCCAGGGGATCTTCCTGACCCAAGGATCAGGCCTGAGACTCTTATATCTCCTGCATTGGTAGGCAGGTTCTTTATCACTGGCATAACGTGGGATGCCCTAGAGATACTGTATATCCCATATCAAAACTCAGAAGCAATCAAAATAAATACTGGTGAAGAGCATTGCCTGAAAGTCCACAAATTTCTGAAAAGACGCAAAAAACAGTCAATAACAAACTGCAAAAAATGTTAACATACAGAAAAAATTTTAAAATATTCTTTACATATACCGAGCACTTACAAATTAATAAGATACTTACAGACATATGAAAAGAGAGATGAGCAAAGGCCGTGAGTGTCATGGAATAAAAAGGCAAGTAGTGAATATAAACAGAGACGGATGACCTTGCTAGTAATTAAACACATGGAAACTACAATGAAAGTGAAATGTTTTTATCATTAGGTTTAGGCCATTAGAATACCTGAAAATTGGCATGTTTTTAGCAGAGCTACTTGAACCTGATGTAAGTATCCCCTTATGAAAAGAAACCTACAATTTTAAAAGAACACATTTAAATATATATGTATATAACATTAAAACGTTTGAGGACTTTGCTACTTTCCTTGCCCATTGGCCATGGAGACATGAAATCTTTTCCTGCCAATGTTTCCTCCTTTTCCAGCTATTTTGAGAGGCTTGTTCAATGAGTTTTATTGAACATATGGTCAAAGCCCTCAGGGTTTTTGGAAGGAAAATTCAGATTTGAGGTATGCAGGAGAGTCAAGACAAACATCTTTTTCTTTGGGTTCTTCCTGAAGGAGGTGAATAGATATTTTAAACCAAGGCGTTTGAATCAGTGGAATGTGGTGCTTATGAGGGTGGTTCCAGTGACAGCCCTATCATTTCCTAGCTGAGCTACTCTGGGCAACTGACGTGTTCCCTCTAAGCCTCAGTGTCCTGGTTTCTTCATGTGTTCTTTTATTCCGGGAATATATGCCCCAGTGTAAGCCTCATATCTATTTTGCTGACTCTTATCTGAGCAATGCTGGGAACATAGTTAGTTCTGTAGGTACCACTGGTTGGTGACTCTGGAGGTCAAGTGGGAGAAGGAGTCATGGCATTGTGAGAAGGAGAGAAGACTGCTTGCAGGAGTTTGAGGAAAATGTTCAGGAAGCTACAGATTATAAGAGAAGGATACCTGCAGCAAAGCTTGGAGGGATGGGGGAAAAACTCAACAGGAAAATCAAACCCTCTGATAACTGCTGTGGGTCAGAGAACACTGTCCTCTCACAGGAGGAACTGAGAGACAGCTAGTATCTGGGTAAACAGAGAAACACAGTTACAGAAATAAGGTAGATATATATCTGTCTTGGAAGGGAAATAGACCCTAAACATAATTAGGAAAAACACGCAGCAAACGTGACAGAGGAGTGCTAGGCTGTTTTCATATTCACGCTTGTGTGTAGATACGCATGTTTCTTTGTGCATGGAAACATAACATAATATCCAGCAAACTCTTAGCAGTGTTTTGTGTTTTTTTTTTTTTTTTTGTGGAAAACGATGGGATAATATGGGGTTTTGCGCTGCTTTCGTCATCAACAAAACAACAGGAATCCTACTTCATGGTAACTGCTTATGGAATATGATGATTCTAAAATGGATTTTAATCACCCAAAGGAAATGTGCCTTTTGTTTTATGTGCCTCTTTATTTCTTTTTTGAAAATCGATATCAATATTGTTCTGTTCTAATGGAGGTATGCTAAGTCACTTCAGTCATGTCCGACTCTGTGCAACCCCATAGATGGCAGCCCACCAGGCTCCCCCATCCCTGGGATTCTCCAGGCAAGAACACTGGAGTGGGTTGCCATCTCTTTCTCCACTGCATGAAAGTGAAAAGTGAAAGTGAAGTCGCTCAGTCGTGTCCGACTCTTAGCGACCCCATGGACTGCAGCCTACCAGCCCCCTCTGCCCACGGGATTTTCCAGGCAAGAGTACTGGAGTGGGGTGCCATTGTCTTCTTCAATGGAGGTATATTTTACATGAAATATGCTAGACAGGTCACGTTTTTGTCTTTGGCTCTAGCAAATATTTCTGTTTTCCCACCCCCTCCCCCGCAGGAAAGAGAGGGGGACAGCTACAGGGCTAAATTATGACTCTTTGTGTCAAACAGCCGGGTCTATCATGATTTAAGATCCCTGAATAGACTTGCATGTTTCAAATTCATCCTGTAATTGAATCAAGATTCAATCAAATATTCTGCAGCTTAGCTTGTGCCCTCATTGTTCTCCACAATTGTATTTGGGATAAAATATTCTCTACAGGGAACCTAAAATAACCAGGCCTCCAGAGGTGTCCATAAAGTGCACAAGTACATAACAACAGTTGAAAATTCTGGAAAAGTAAAAGTAGGTTTACCAAATGTTAGTGTATCATGTTGCGCTGCGTTGCCTCAGTCGTGTCTGACTCTTAGCGACCCCATGGACTGTAGCCTACCAGGCTCCTCTGTCCATGGGATTCTCCAGGCGAGAATACTGGAGTGGGTTGCCATGCCCTCCTCCAGGGGCTCTTCCCCACCCAGGGATTGAACCTGTGTTTCTATATCTCCTGCTTTGGCAGGCAGGTTCTTCACCAGAGATTGCCAGCACCACTTGGAAAGCCCCGTGCATCATGAGGCAGAGACATCGGAGCCAGCTTCCCTTTCTGTCCAAGTGGTCAGCCTTCTCCAGGGTGGAGCTTGAGGCACTGGACGATTTGCTCCTGGCTTTTTCCTCTTAAAAATATAAACCTTAAAAAAAAAATAAACCTTAGGGCGTCTGCTTCCAATGTGATTCTAAGAAAAAGTTCCAAGCGAGTCCTTCCAACCTTCATCTGTTTTCATCCTTATTGCCTATGCACTTTGCAATAGAAAATGCCCTGTGAAAAGGCTAGAGTGGCATCTATTGATTCACCTGGTTTTTCCGGTTCACGCAGCTCATGTTTGTGAACTGCTCTGTGTGTGCCTACCCTCCACTCCCCCTACACTGAATTTTACAGGGTTGGCTCTCTGCCATCCTGGCCGTCAGAAGCCCTGGAAAACCAGTGAAGTGCCTGTGATGGGAAGATTGGACCGCAAGCACTTCAGTCCCTCCAGGCTTCCAATTAATTGTCCCAGGTTATTGGGCAATATAATTGCATAGCTGTATATGCAGCGCTTATAAGCAATGCTGATATGTGCTGGTTAGTCATAATTCCTTATGACACTGAAAATAATCTCGGAAGAGCCAGTCCAGAAGGAAAAAAAAAAAAACAACCAGTAGATGTCTCTCTGGTGCTTCAGTTCGTTCATATTCTTGTGTGATTAGCCACAGATGTCTGTGCATTCAAAAACACAGTGGTATGAGGGAAGATTTGCATCTCTTAGTTTGGACAGGTGGAAGGAGGGCCCGAAGTGCCCTAGAAACGTACCCGAACCTAGCCATTAGCATCTGCACTTCTGATCTTTTTTTAAAAAGGCGTGTTTTACTTAAAAGACAAGCAGTTATGAAACATTGCACATATTTTTGCAAAATGATCACAGTGGTAATTTGGTGAATGTGCATCCAGGTAGGGATTCCCAGGTGGCGCTAGTCACAAAGAACCCACCTGCCAATGCAGGAGACATGAGAGATGAGGATTGCATCCCTGGGTCGGGAAGATCCCCTGGAGGAGGAAATGGCAGCCCACTCCAGGATTCTTGCCTAGAGAATCCCTTGGACAGAGGAGCCTGGCAGTCCACAGTGTCACAAAGTATCGGACAGGACTGAAGCGACTTAGCGCGCACAGCCCTCACGAGTATCCAGGTGAAAGATGGTTGTCCTGAGAAAAAATATTTCGTTGCCTCCTCAATAGTTCCAATCCCTGAACAGCAGAGAATGTGGCACTCTCTAAGGGAGAAGGCGGTCATGAAGGGAACCCACTGACAGTCCCAAAGACAACTTGGAGGAGCTCCAGGGACCCTGGACTCCCCGCTTCCTGTCTGTTCCCCCGATCATCATTCTCCGATTTGTGTCCCTTTCTGCAGGGCTGGGAACCTGCTGCTGGGAAAAATCACAAGAGTCCCCTCCAACGCTCTTTAGCACTTCAGGGACAAGAATTTAGAGATTTCAATAACACTACAGCAATTGCCCTGAATCCATTTTGTAAATGGAATATTTGAAGAGCAATCACTATGAAGTGGGACTTGCCCTCTAAAAAGGAAAGCAAAATAAAAAGATGAGCAACTCACTTTAAACAATGGATATATTTCTGCAAAATACAGAATCTTAATTTTCCTCTTTGTGAGTTTACCACGGGGAATATATACATTTATATAATTAGTAAGTATATATAATTACTAAGTATGATTTTAAAGTTGCAGTATTTATTGGGATGGTTATAGAGTCACATGTGGTTGTAAAATATAGTACAGGGAGATGCCATATTCATTTCGCCCAGTTTTCACCATTTCATGAAACTGCTTTAATGTCATGACAGTATATTGATACAATCCACCAATCTCATTCAGTTCCTCTGTTTTGCTTGTTCTCATATCTGTGTGTGTGTGTGTATGAGTACGTTCACCTCTCTACAGCCCCTTCTTGACACCCCCTTCATCCAGGATTACCAAACCCTGGCAATCCTTAATCTACCCTCCATTTCTCCAGTTTCATTTCTCAAATGTTATATACACAGGATCAGACGGTATACAGCCTTTGGGGACTGGCATTTTTCATGCAACATGAACCCCCTGGAGATTCTTGAAAGTTTTCAGTAAAGCAATAGTTTGTTTCTCTTTATTTTTGAGTAGATTTTCCAGGGATATGTGTATTCTCCTGTTAAATAACTTCTGATCAGATTCTAGTATTTTGCTACTACAAATAAAACTGCTCTGAAATACACATATGGGTTTTTGTATGAAGATTAATTTTCATTTCTCTGAGATTCATGCTCAGGAGTAAAATGCTTATTTATATGGTATGTTTAAATTTTGTGCAACTTTCTAAACTGCTTTCAAGAGTAACTGGACCATTTTAAGTTCCCACCTACAAAACATGAGTGGTCTAGACTCTCCACATCCTTGTCAGCATTTGGTATTGGCAACTGTTAATTTCAGCTATTCTGATAGGTGTATATGAATATCTCACTGTATTTTTAATTGCATTCCTCTAATAGCTAATGATGTTTGAACATCTCTTCATGAGCGTATTTGCTGTCTACAAAACCTCTTTGATGAAATATCTCTTTGTGACCTTTGTCCATTTTTTAATTGGATTGTTTGGGCTTTTTTACTGTGAGTTTTTAAAATGTTTTATATTTCATAGACACTGGTCCTTTGTTGGGTATGTGGTTTGTAACGATTTTCTCCCAGACTATAGCTTGTATTTCCTTCCTTTCTATTTTACTCAACACTTAAACCTTGCTCACCATAGAAGCCTCAGCCTAATGTAATGGTGCCTCCTCCATAAAACCTTAAACACATTCACCTCTTCTTCAGAGTCACTGCTGGATACAAATCTGGCGGTGTCACCGGAAATTTGGGGAACAGTGGTGTGGGTAGAACTCTCAGAATGGACTTAGAGCCTGAGAATGCACCCCTTGAGAATACCCCAGAAGGCTCCCAGTCCAAAAGAGGACCTTAGAATCAAGCAGCAAGGATGGTTTTATAGACAGCCGGCATCTTCCTTCATTTACCACAGCAGGCTTGCTCACTGTAATCATGAATACAGAGGCAGTGTTGATGCAGGAATGAAAGCTGTGTACCCCACCTTTTAGGCTTGTAGTGCCCTGATTTAGAAACTGTGATGTAGTGTTCAACTTGAATTTTATAACTAAAATATTCCAAGTTTTCTGGATCTCCACTGGACTAGACCAGTCTACTATGGTCTACTACTTTGTCCCTAATGACAAGGATTAAGCCCTTGAATACAGGACTTAAAATAAAATAATTTTTATTTTAATCCTCTTAAAATAAAATTTTTCTCAGTCAGACACTCCCAAATTCCATGCCACAGATTCATTTCAGCTTTAAAGTCATAGAATAATAGCAAGAACATTCCTCTAACTTTTCAAAAAGTCAGCAATTATGAATCTTCATGTACCTACCACACAGCCTCAACAATGGGCAGATCATTTCCCCATGGTTTTGACAATGACTTTGGCAAATTTCTGTCATGTCTTCCTAAGGTCTTTCTTTCTTTTCTTTCCTCCTCTATTTGGTCTATATTCTGCATTTTCCCATTAAGACCACATTTAGTTTGAACCCTGGACATGGTTCAAAGTCATTAGTTACTTTAGTGTTTCTTATGCATTCTATGGTTAAATAGCCAAGACAGAAGTCTTGACTGGTGGATTTATGTCAGCATTTAATAAGAAGAGAGGGAAATCATGAGAGAGATCAAAAAAGAAGACTTCCTAGCCAAGAAATCAGACATAAATAAAATGTAAAATCTCGGGTCTTATACACTGTCATAGTTTGTCATACCCAAGATGAGACCCACAGTTGAGAATGTTGGAAGGAATTAGACTCAAATTATGGCGGAGTAAAGACATGTAAAACAAATCATCCCTCTGAAGAAAAGCACACAATACAGTAAACCTGCCTTCCAGGACTGGTTGCCTGGCAACCAAATAGGGATGTGGTCACTGGAAAAGTCTAAGCCAGGAAGGAAGCGGGTCAGTGACCGTGGAGGGGCGAGGGAGTTTCCACAGCAGCAGAGTAGCAATAGCATTTCTGAGGGAAATCAGCCAGCAGAAAGATGCCTGGAGATTTAAAGGGGAACAGGATCATAGATATTAATCAGCAGGGATCTGTCTGCTGAAACTTTTCACATTTCCAGGGAAGTTTTATAGTTTTGAGGAAAAGTAGGTTATGGGATTATTTGGGTGAAGAGATCCTTAGCACTCCCAGAGTACAAGTATGTTTGAAATATTATGAGGATGACTGAAGACCGAAAGGAACCAGCGAAGGATTTTTGATTTCCGTCTTAAATGAGCCTTTCATTCCATGTTCAAAAGGCTGTAAGAAAGAAAATGGAAAGGAAAAGAACCATTTGACATTGAAAACAATTCTTCACAGCTACACACCCTCACACATTCCTGTATAGACTGACACACATCAGGATCACTTTTGGGGCAGCCCAACTTTTAAATAATTGTTTCCATTTAGTTCATTCAGACTGTTAAATACCATAAATTGTGTAGCTGATAAACAACAGGAACTCCTCCCAGTTCTGGAGGCGAAGAAGTCCAAGATCTAGCTAATTAACACATCCATCACCTCACACATTTAGTGGGAACATTTCAGTTCTACTGTCTTAGCAGATTTCACTGATATAACAGGGCAGCTTTTGAATTTTGTCCCATGTGATTGTACTAGTTATTTTAAAATAGAACAAAAAAAAAGTTCAAGGTCAAGATGCTGGCAAATTTGGGGAATAGTGAGGGCCCACTCCCTGGTTCCTAGACAGTTATCTTTCCCTATATCCTTCTATATCAGAAGGGTGAAGGAACTCTCTGGGGCCTCTTTTATAAGGGCATGAATTCCATTCATGAGGGTCTAAACCTTTCCCAAGGCCCCATCTTCACATAGCATCATACCAGGGATCACATTTCAGCATATGAATTCTGGGGAGACACACATATTTATTCTATAGCATTTTCCTTCCTACTGTACTTACTGCAATGGAAGCCACATAAGGAATGATAAGGTAGTCTCTGCCTTCAAGAGAATTGTAACATAATTGGGAAAAGAAAGCTTAAGTAGGGGAGAGGATTCAATACATGAAGAAAGAAGCAAGAGAGGATTAAACATTCATGAAGTGTTCTGTGTACTACACAGTATTATGTTCAACGTATGTTAATGACTTTGTATATTTTTTCATTGACATTGATGGATATTTAAGTTAATGTTTCTCAATTCCTTTTTCGTATCATGGACCCCTTTGAGTATCTGATGAAAGCTATGAGCCCCCTACAAAATGAAATGAGAATATATACATATACAATATTTTCTCACAATATTCAGGAAGCTTTTGGACTGCTGAATTTGATCCATGGGATTCAAGTTAAGAAATTCTATTATTAGACTTATGGAGCATTGCTTCCCATTGAAGAATGAAACCGACCCTCAGAAGTTTACATGCTCAAATGACTCCACAAAGTCATACAGTGAGTAAGTAATCCACTTGGGGATAAAACACCATCTTCATTACATATAGGAAATACCTCTAGTCAAACCATAAAAGGAAAAATGAAGTATTAAACCTTACAGAAATGTGTTAGAAACTTTGCAAGAGGACTGTGAGATATCTCTAAGAAGTTGTTACCATCTCTAGCAGATTCCCCCTTTTTTCACTAGAGCTTTTCACTATTAAATATTGATGAAGTCTTTCTGGAAATTTTAGTGAAAGTTCTTAAGCTCAGTGTTTAGATGTTTTTTTCCCATTCTCAAGCCAAAGAAATTCATTCACACTGACCCTAGCAGATAAATCAATTAATTAAAGAGCTTTCAAAATAAAGATAAAGGGGTATTTGATGGAATATGCAAAAGGAAGTATGGACCGCCTGAAACAGAACAGGCGAGGTGGTGAGGAACCAGGGGTGTGCTTCTCACCTCTCTCCTCCTCAGGATTCACTGTCTCACATGGGAATCTGATGTGTGCCCAGATGTGTTCTGAGCACATCTGGAATGATGACCAAATCTAGCTCCCAAGTTACCTTGTTCCCTCTTCCAACAGTTAGAAACACCTGACATATATCTTTCCTGATCTCTCGATTTCCAAATCGTACTTCAACATCCTAGTAGAGATCACTTTATTTATTGAGTTTGGGTCAGTTTTCACCTCTCATCTAATCAGCAATCATTGGGTCAACGGGTGGGCGAGGTAGAGATCAGCCATTAACAACCTGATGTTAGGGATCCATCTTGGGGTTGCCTGGGATACAGGAGCAGTGACCCCAAAAAGTTTCTGTAAAGGGTCAAATGGTATTCATTTTAGGATTTGTGGGCCAGATAGTCTCCGTCGTGGATACACAACCTCTTGTTGTAACACTTAATATATAAACAAATGAAAACATCTCTGTTCGGATGAAAGTTTATGGACACTAAAGTTGAACTTCCTATAACTTCACATATCACAATATGTTATCCTCCTTTTTCATTTTCCCCCTAGCCATTTAAAAATATAAAAATCATTCTTTGTTTCCGAGGTATACAAAAACAGGCGGCAGGCCAGATTTGGCCAATGACTTATAGTTTGCAAACTCTTGGAGCGCGCTCTTCCACCTAGTGACTTGGAGACCCATGCTTTCTTCATCTTTTCATGTCCCGATCCTAGCATGTGACTTCCAAGGTTGCCAAAGCAAAGGGAAAGGAAGAATGGAGGGAGCACACAAACTCTTAACTGTCTGGACCTGGAAGTGACCCACATCATACATTACTTTTCACAATCCAGTGACCAGTACTAGTCACATAATCCTAGCCTAATTACACGAGAAGCTGAGAAATACAGGGCAGCAGACAGACAGACGGTGAGTAGCAACAATCTATGCCAAGTAGTGGTCAATAACCTATCTTTATGACTATGAATCAAATATACTGCATTTCTGTTTATTTTTCATTGTACATCCAGATGCACATAACCTCAGAAAACTTTCCCCCAAGTAATATTACTATAAAACTAATGCATATATCTGTAGTGTAGAAAATGAATCTATGAAATAGAATTCATTTTCATTTCTTACATTACTTGATAATATTTATGTGTTTATTGCTATTACTGCCTTATAGAATGCCAAAATCTCTATTTTATGCTCATCTTATTATAGAAAACCTCTGCAAATCACTGAAATGAATAGAAAACATTTTCCGCTACTCAGTACTAGGTGCCACTCAAAATGCCTGTGCAAAAGTAATGTCCACTTTTGCAATGTTGTAGTGCCTACATTTTTCCGATTAGTTTACTTGGAACTTTACCTACTTAATTGGTTACATCCAAATTCTTTAATAATCTGCCTGGTAGCTAAACTTTTCCACCAGTTGACCTCATTTCATTTATTACCCTGGTGTATAGCCTTCGATTCACATAGCTCATCTCTTTAATATTCTTATTTTGGCCATGCCGCGTGTGGAATCGTCCCCCTGTAAGGGATCAAACCTACACACCTTGTGTTGGCAGTACAGAGTAGTAACCACTGGACAACCAGGGAAGTCTCTATTATTCTTGATCTGTTTCTTTAATGTTCTGCTATGTAAAACTCTGCTTTCTACCACTGCCTTCACTTTATGCCTTCCTCAGCTTACATTTCATTCATATCAAATTTTACATTTTCCTATTCTCTGAAGTCTTACCAGATTAGCCCCACCTCACGGAAAGTGCAGAGAAGGCAATGGCACCCCACTCCAGTACCCTTGCCTGGAAAATCCCATGGACTGAGGAGTCTGGTGGGCTGCAGTCCATGAGGTCGCTACGATTCAGACACGACTGAGCGCCTTCACTTTCACTTTTCACTTTCCTGCATTGGAGAAGGGAATGGTAACCCACTCCGGGGTTCTTGCTTGGAGAATCCCAGGGACGGGGGAGCTTGGTGGGCTGCTGTCTATGGAGTCGCACAGAGTTGGACACGACTGAAGCGACCTAGCAGCAGCAGCAGCATATAAAGTGAAAGTGTTATGGCTCAATCATGTCTGACTCTTTGCAACCCTGTCAAATGCAGCCTACCAGGCCCCTCTGTCCTTGGGATTCTCCAGGCAAGAATACTGGAGTGGATTGCCATTCCCTTCTCCAGGGGACCTTCTTAACCCAAGAATTGAACCTGGGTTCCCTGCATTGCAGGCAGATTCTATACCATCTGAGCTGCCAGGGAGGCTATTCCTGATTTTGATTTCATCACACCACTGAGGCTCTGAATCATTCTATCAGTCATTAATAATACAACGGCATACATTTTAATGTCATTTCTTTAAGTCTTATTTCCACATTTAGATTTTTAGTCTTCACAGTGACAGGGCTAGTCTGTTTCCAATTCAACACAAAATATCTTACATAAAATTCTCTTATTTTTTATGCTAATCAATCAGACTAGAAGGGAAACTTTAAAAATTTTTGAGCTAAAAATATTATCAAATGTTATTTATACATATTGCTGAATTTGAAGGAATTTTTGGTTATGAGTCTGTTACTGAAAAGTGCTATGTAGAAGACAGATGGTTCATGCACTATGGGTATATTCTAAAAGCATTTATAATCATTTAATCTAAAGCTGTATTCACCAGAATGAGCCCAAACCTGTACATGCATCATTTTATGGGGAATGTTCTGTAGCACTGCACACAAATTAAAGATGTGGTAGACATGGAGTTTTGAAAATAGATTTGAAATTGATTTGACACTTTTCTCCAAGGATTCTTTTCACCTTCTGAGGAAAGAAATTTGTGATCAAAATGACTCATTTTCATAGATAAAGAAGACAACAGTCACAGTGAGGTGTGTCCAGATGATAGCTTTTGTAAGACGAGAAATAGCCCCAAAGGGAAGGTAGAGATCAGAGTGCAAGGTGGGTGAGATAGTAGCTAAGCAACATACTGCAGAATCAGGGGCTGTAAATTGTAATTACAACACCTTACATCCGTTAGTGCTTTTCCAGCTGAGAACTCAAAGTATACCCAGGCTAATAGCTTGGTCCCAAACCAAGTCATTCACTCTCAGTTTAGTCATCTGAAAAATGAAGATGGAGTCATGGCGTACTAACAATTATACAGATAGCTTCCACGTAGAAGAGAGATGAAAGGAAATTAATTCAGGATGTGAGCAAGCCTGATGACTCAATATTAAAATGAAAGAAACAAGAAGAAATATCAGAGACATACCGAAAAATGCTTCTGATTTTTCAGAATTCTCTCAAATTGCTTCAGACTCTCATTTCAATGACTTCTAATGATATAATTTCAAAAACTGTTAGCTCTCAAACATCTTGATCCAATAGAAAGTAGTCTCAAGTTTCATCAAGGATCATACAGAGAATTGCTTTTAAAGGTTAAATTATTTTAGATTTAATTGAAATATAGACCTTCTAATAGTAGAACAGTTTATACTAGAAAAATAAAAGACATTTAAATAAAAAAATAAACACTTTTCATTAGCACATTTGTACTATAGCCAAATTAAAAGAACTGATTTTAGAATAAGTATAACTTAGAAAATAGGTTAAAGCTCTATCATTGATTACTCCACACCTCAGTGTCCTTGCTGATTTTCTTAATTATAAAGTGGGTTGAACATCATTGCACAAAATAGTCATTCCTTTCCAGTATTGAGTCACCGTGAGGATGATGGGATGTGTCACTCATTCATTCAGCTCAGGTATATATTAATTTATTGGGGTTTGTGTCTGCCAAATTAGGGATTCCTTCATTCTCTGGCCAGAGGACACCTTGGTTCTTTTCACTACAATGAGAAGGTAATCTCAGACAACAGGAGACGATCCTCAGAGAGTACCATCCTCCCCTCATTCTTTTTTTTTTTAATAATTTAATTTATGAATTTATTTCTGGATCTGCTGGGTCTTTGTTGCTGTGCAGGCTAAGTGAGATGCGCAGGCTCCAGGTGTGAGGGCTTCAGTGGTTGCTGCCCGTGGCTCAGCAGCTGTGGTGCCCAGGCTCTAGAGCACAGGTTCAGGAGTTATGCTACATGGGCCTATTTGCTCTGCGCCATGTGGGACCTTCCCAGCCCAGGGATCGAACCTGTATCTCCCACACTGGCAGACAGATTCCATACCACTGAGCCACCAAGGAAGCACCCCCCTCCCTTATTCTCTTTTAAGAGTAATGGCCAAACATATTTAGGTGGTTCCCTCTTTGTTATCTGGCCTTTATCTGAAGGTGGGAAACTTCATGCATTTGGAGCGTATTGGGCTCCAGAACTGACATAGATTTCTCATTGGTGGGATTCAGAAGACCAAGAGTTTGCCATTTTCCTACAACTAAATCCCTAGGAGTTCAGATGACCTTTAAGGCAATCCTAACAACGGCTCTGATCCAGTGTGGTTGGTAATCCCTGAGCTGTGACCTCCACTCAGATGAAATTCCACTCTATCTGTTACTTTGTTTAGAGGAAAAAGGACACATCTTCCCTCTAGAAATCTGATAGATACCTAAGAAGAGGTGGCAAGAATACACAGAAGAACTGTACAAAAAAGATCTTCACAACCAAGATAATTACAATGGTATGATCATTCACCTAGAGCCAGACATCCTGGAATGTGAAGTCAAGTGGGCCTTAGAAAGCATCACTACGAACAAAGCTAGTGGAGGTGATGGAATTCCAGTAGAGCTATTTCAAATCCTGAAAGATGTTGCTGTGAAAGTGCTGCACTCAATATGCCAGCAAATTTGGAAAACGCAGCAGTAGCCACAGGACTGGAAAAGGTCAGTTTTCATCCCAATCCCAAAGAAAGGCAATGCCAAAGAATGCTCAAACTACTGCACAGTTGCACTCATCTCACATGCTAGTAAAGTAATGCTCAAAATTCTCCAATCCAGGCTTCAGCAATACGTGAACCGTGAACTTCTAGATGTTCAAGCTGGTTTTAGAAAAGGCAGAGGAACCAGAGATCAAGTTGCCAACTTCTGCTGGATCATTGAAAAAGCAAGAGAGTTCCAGAAAAACATCTATTTCTGCTTTCTTGACTATGCCAAAGCCTTTGCCTGTGTGGATCACAATCAACTGTGGAAAATTCTGAAGGAGATGGGAATATCAGACCACCTGACCTTCCTCTTGAGAAACTTATATGCAGGTCAGGAAGCAACAGTTAGAACTGGACATGGAACAACAGACTGGTTCCAAACAGGAAAAGGAGGACGTCAAGGCTGTATATTGTCACCCTGCTTATTTAACTTCTGTGCAGAGTACATCATGAGAAACGCAGGGCTGGAAGAAGCACAAGCTGGAATCAAGATTGCTGGGAGAAATATCAATCACCTCAGATATGCAGATGACACCACCCTTATAGCAGAAAGGGAAGAGGAACTCAAAAGCCTGTTGATGAAAGTGAAAGAGGAGAGTGAAAAAGTTGGCTTAAAGCTCAACATTCAGAAAACGAAGATCATGGCATCTGGTCCCATCACTTCATGGCAAATAGATGGGGAAGCAGTGGGAACAGTGTCAGACTTTATTTTTGGGGGCTCCAAAATCACTGCAGCCATGAAATGGTGACTGCAGCCATGAAATTAAAAGAAGCTTACTCCTTGGAAGAAAAGTTATGACCAACCTAGATAGCATATTCAAAAGCAGAGACATCACTTTGCCAACAAAGGTCCGTCTAGTCAAGGCTATGGTATTTCCAGTGGTCATGTATGGATGTGAGAGTTGGACTGTGAAGAAGGCTGAGCGCCGAAGAATTGATGCTTTTGAACTGTGGTGCTGGAGAAGGCTCTTGAGAGTCCCTTGGACTGCAAGGAGATCCAACCAGTCCATTCTGAAGGAGATCAGCCCTGGGATTTCTTTGGAAGGAATGATGCTAAAGCTGAAACTCCAGTACTTTGGCTACCTGATGTGAAGAGTTGACTCATTGGAAAATACTCTGATGCAGGAGGAGAAGGGGACGACCGAGGATGAGATGGCTGGATGGCATCGGTGACTCAATGGACGTGAGTCTGAGTGAACTCCGGGAGTTGGTGATGGACAGGGAGGCCTGGCGTGCTGCGATTAATGGGGTTGCAAAGAGTTGGACACGACTGAGCGACTGAACTGAACTGAACTGAAACTACTTTGCCTGGAATATATTCATTGCTCAAATATTTCCTCAGTGGAAAAGTCTTCCCTGATCATCCTTTATGAAATACTTCACATACCTGTACTATCATTTTTACTTATGCTCTTATTCTCATTTTTTCCCCCATGGTTCATACTCTCATCTGAACTCTGTGTGTGTGTTTGTGTGTTTGTTAACTTGTTAATGCCAGAGTAGAAATAAACTTCATAAGAACAGAGACTTTGCTTATTTATCACCTAGACTAATGGTTAGTAATGGTAGATTCTTAGCACACATTCTCTAAGTAGATGGATACGTGAATGGATGGAAGGCTGGATGGTGGACAGGCAGTGTTTATAGTCTTCAAATTCACAACAGAAAAAATGTATTTTGTAGAAGTCCCTACCCTTAGAGAAAATTAGTAAATTAGTAAAATATCATAGCAGGCAGAGGACCTGATATTAGCTTTGAAAGAAGTAGAAGGTCAAGGAAAAAGGAAAGGAGAACCTTCCAGAAAGAGAGCCCATTGTCTCACTGTAGGTACAAAGTGGGGATAGATGAGTATGTGATGGCTGAGACCGGAAGTAGCCATCAGGATTTGTGTAGGGAATGTTTTAAGTATTGGTTGGAAAGGTAGGGTCAGGCCAGTTTATAAGACCTCTGATGCTTGACTGAGACACTTGAAATTTTATCCCCTCAGTAGTGGGGAACCATCGAAGGTTAATGAGCAATGGGAACCAACATAAAAAGTGAGTAAATCAAGGAGATGAAGTTGAAAATAGATGGGATGGATTGGAGACACAGGAGACTAAAGGAAAGAGCATTTGGGATCTACTTCAGTGATGAAAATTCAAGTGGCAAATTTCAGATTTAAATAATGAAAAGTAAAACACTTTTAAAGGAAGATGCATACAGAGAATAGTATAGAAGGGAAATCAAGCAAATCAATATCATTTCTTCCCACACCTTCAGGAAAATAATGGGACCCATCTTCTTCATTAAGACACTAAACATATTTAGATGTATAACACTTTACAGTCATCATCTAATAATTCAGAGTATTAAAAGGAATTATTTTAAAATTGACATTAAAAAACAAATCTTCTGGGTTATTTTTGTGATTTTTAAGTACTGTTTATGGTCTTCATATTTTATTTACTCAAAATAAAAAACAGAACCAGATGATTATACGCCCTATGGCTGAAGGCTTGGCAAATTGTCACAAATCAGGTTTGGTTCTCATATTGCTTGGATATTTTTGAAGGATGGATCATATAAGATTTGAAAATCTTCTTCAGCACTATAAAATCTGTGAAACTCTAGCCAAAAGTATCATCAAGAATTGTGAAGAAAAGACACAGACGAACAAGAAAAAAATTTGATTTCTTTCAGGAAATTTTAATTAGAATCCTTTGCTTATCCAAGCAAATAAGAAAGAAAATTTTAAGAAGAAGATATAAAGAAAGAGTGCTTAAATATGATGGACAATGAGTTTTTTAGTTTATACTGGCTGAATCCAATGACCATTTTCCAATTATTCAATTACACTGAGGGTATGCTGTATCTTTTAAGTCTTTATGGGAATTCTACATGGTGAAGTCGTCCAAGCTGTTGGAGTGATAAATCTTGATCTGAAGATAAGCTCAAGTGTTATTTTTTCAATGAATTTAGCTATGTTTTCTACATATGCCTACTCACTATAGTTATCAGTTTCACAGACAAGTGGCAGTGCATTTCATTTACAAATATTGAAGTGGAATTAAACTTTGTGATGCTATATGGGACTGGTGTATTTTCTCTTAGCAAAGTCATGCCAGTTAAAGTACTGACCTTCACTATGAATTTCTGTTGATGGTTAGTGCTCTATTAGATGTTATTATTAAGAAAGATTTTACTAATCTCTTATATTTGTTTTTTTTTTTAATCAGAAAAGTTAGATAAACTATCACAGAATATCTTTGACACCTTTGAAGGAGCTCTCTTATTTGGGACACCAAAGGATCAACTCTAAAATTTTAAAAATTACAAATTGGATTACATTAAAATAAAAAGAAATATTCTTCAAAAGATATCTTTAAGAAGTTAAAAAGCAACCCACAAAATGAGATCAGATACATATATATATATATGTGTATAAATATAAGTAAGAAATAACTCAATAGATAAGAGGATATTTAAATGACAATTAAATCTATGAGAAGGTGCTCAACTTTATTTATTATTTTTTAAATGCAACTTAAATCATAATTAGATGTCACTAAATAACCACCAGATGGTGATTGCAGCCATGAAATTAGAAGACGCTTACTCCTTGGAAGAAAAGTTATGACCAACCTAAATAGCATATTCAAAAGTAGAGACATTACTTTGCCAACAAAGGTCCGTCTAGTCAAGGCAATAGTTTTTCCTGTGGTCATCTATGGATGTGAGAGTTGGACTGTGAAGAAAGCTGAGCACTGAAGAATTGATGCTTTTGAACTGTGGTGTTGGAGAAGACTCTTGAGAGTCCCTTGAACTGCAAGGAGATCCAACCAGTCCATTCTGAAGGAGATCAGCCCTGGGATTTCTTTGGAAGGAATGATGCTAAAGCTGCAACTCCAGTACTTTGGCCACCTCATGCAAAGAGTTGACTCATTGGAAAAGACTTTGATGCAGGAGTAGAAGGGAACGACAGAGGATGAAATGGCTGGATGGCATCACCGGCTTGGACGTGAGTTTGAGTGCACTCCGGGAGTTGGTGATGGACAGGGAGGCCTGACGTGCTGCAATTCATGGGGTCACAAAGAGTTGGACACAACTGAATGACTGAACCGAGCTGAACTGACCTGAACTGAAATAACCACCAGAATGGTCACGTGTAAGACTGATAATACCAAGTGTTAATATGAATGTGGAGCAAACTGAACTCCACACCACAGGTAGGAGTGGAAATTGATAAAAATCACTTTTGAAAACTGTTTGGCAACATCTTTTCAAGGATAACATAAAATCTAGAGCTAGAAGTTCTACTTCTGGGTATAACTAGCAGAAATGTGTACATGTGTTAATTTTCCAAGAGATGTATAAAAGAAAGTTCAGTACACTACAGTTTATATTACTCCTAAACTAAGTCACTACCAAAATTACCACCAGCTGTATTTGGATAAATATATTCTGGAATATTCACTCAGTGGAGAGTTTTGAGAATTAAAAATCTGAAACTTCTATGAAGATGACTCAAAATCATAATATTGAGCAAAAAGTCAGATATTAAAAAATTACCAAGCATACAGTTCATTTTATAGCAAAATAAGTAAAAATAATATTAGTTATCAAATGTCAGGATAATGATTACCTTTTGAGAGGAGAGGGTATATCTGTTTTGAAGGAAACCAGAAAATTTGAGCTGTGGGGATCATTCTGTTTTGTGATCTGACTGATATTACTTGCCCATCTTGTGGAAATTCATCAAGCTGTGTACACTAAGTGCCCTTCATTCCATGTCCTTAGGTGTGTGTGCATATGTTTGTAAAACATACACTGTGCTCAGTGGAAAGTTTAAAATATCTTAGACAAGTTAGATGTGACTAGTTCCAGTTCTAGTTCAGTCTCTCAGTCGTGTCCGACTCTTTGCAACCCCATGAATCGCAGCACACCAGGCCTCCCTATCCAACACCAACTCCCAGAGTTCACTCAGACTCATGTCCATCGAGTCAGCGATACCATCCAGCCATCTCATCCTCTGTCGTCCCCTTCTCCTCCTGCCCCCAATCCCTCCCAGCATCAGGGTTTTCCAATGTCAACTCTTCGCATGAGGTGGCCAGAGTACTGGAGTTTCAGCTTTAGCATCATTCCTTCCAAAGAAATCCCAGGGCTAATCTCCTTCAGAATGGACTGGTTGGATCTCCTTGCAGTCCAAGGGACTCTCAAGAGTCTTCTCCAACACCACAGCTCAAAAGCATCAATTCTTCAGTGCTCAGCTTTCTTCACAGTCCAACTCTCACATCCATACGTGACCACTGGAAAAACCGTAGCCTTGACTAGAGGGACCTTAGTCGGCAAGTTAATGTCTCTGCTTTTGAATATGCTATTTAGATTGATCATAACTTTTCTTCCAAGGAGTAAGCATCTCTTAATTTCATGGCTGCAGTCACCATTTCATTGCTTCAGTGATTTTGGAGCCCCCTAAAAATAAAGTCTGACACTGTTTCCACTGCTTCCCCATCTATTTCCCATGAAGTGATGGGACCAGATGCCATGATCTTTGTTTTCTGAATGTTGAGCATTAAGCCAACTTTTTCACTCTCCTTTTTCACTTCCATCAAGAGGCTTTTGAGTTCCTCTTCCCTTTCTGCTATAAGGGTGGTGTCATCTGCATATCTGAGGTGATTGATATTTCTCCCAGCAATCTTGATTCCAGCTTGTGCTTCTTCCAGCCCAGTGTTTCTCATGATGTACTCTGCACAGAAGTTAAATAAGCAGGGTGACAATATACAGCCTTGACGTCCTCCTTTTCCTGTTTGGAACCAGTCTGTTGTTCCACGTCCAGTTCTAACTGTTACTTCCTGACCTACATATAAGGTTCTCAAGAGGCAGTTCAGGTGGTCTGGTATTCCCATCTCTTTCAGAATTTTCCCCAGTTGATTGTGATCCACACTGTCAAAGGCTTTGGCATAGTCAAGAAAGCAGAAATAGATGTTTTTCTGGAACTATTGCTTTTTTGATGATCCAGCAGATGTTGGCAATTTGATCTCTGGTTCCTCTGCCTTTTCTAAAACCAGTTTCAACATTCGGAAGTTCATGGTTCACATATTGCTGAAGCCTGGCTTGGAGAATTTTGAGCATTACTTTACTAGCGTGTGAGATGAGTGCAATTTTGCAGTAGTTTGAGCATTCTTTGGCATTGCCTTTCTTTGGGATTGGGATGAAAACTGACTTTTTCCAGTCGTGTGGCCACTGCTGAGTTTTCCAAATTTGCTGGCATATTGAGTGCAGCACTTTCACAGCATCATCTTTCAGGATTTGAAATAGCTCTACTGGAATTCCATCACCTCCACTAGTTTTGTTCGTACTAAATTTCACCAAAAGATTCACAAAATAGAGAGGTAAAATGAAGCATGTCATTTCCCCTTCACCACGCCTCCCTAAATTTTAATCTTTCTCCAGAAACAATCTCATAAATGGTTGCACATCCTTCTACCCCTACCCATGGTATTTATATACATAAACTTACTAATAATAGTTTGAAAATGTAAATTGAGTTATAGTTTATGCACTGTTGTTTGATCAGTAGTATCAAGTTGCTCTTTAAAAAGATTAGCAATATAAAATGCCACCAATTAAGTATGACAATGAATGACTTTTCCTACATTCTTGTCACTTTTTTATGGAATCAATATTTTAAATTTTTGATAGTGAGATGGACAAAACATGTCAAAACTTGGGTTCTTTTTTCCCTGGTTGGGGAACTAAGATCCCTCAAGCCTTGTGGTGTGATTCCTCCCCCTTCCCAAGGTGTTTCTGAAAGCTTTGAGAGGCATGGCTGAAGATTCATCAGAGAAGATGCTTCTGCGACTTCTGCAATATTCAAATCAGCCATGGCAGGATCTACGCTAAATTAACCTGAAGGTAGGATAATTCCAAGTCTAAAGCTTCTACTGAATTGGCTGGTATTCAATTCAATTCACTTTTAAGGGAAAATTTCATGCTATTTTACAAGCAGAGGGGAATTTGGTGTAAAAATATGTGAATTTATGTAATAAAATAGGGATCTTATGTATAAAATAAAATTTATGGGATAAAATATGTACAATAAAATTGAAAGTGAAAGTGAAGTTGCTTAGTCGTGTCCGACTCTTTGCGACCCCATGGACTGTAGCCTATTAGGCTCCTCCGTCCATGGGATTTTCCAGGCAAGAGTGCTGGAGTGGATTGCCATTTCCTTTTCCAAGGGATCTTCCCGACCCGGGAGTCGAACCCCGGTCTCCCACATTGCAGGCAGACACTACTGTCTGAGCCACCAGGGAAGCCCACAATAAAATTGGGTGATATATAATTCTAAACAGGTGTGTTTTAAAAAAATTTTTTTAGTCTGCAATTTTTAGAACTGAATTGATAATTGATCCTCTTCTTTGTAGATGCACTCTTTTCTGACTTTATTTAGGGGATTTAGGTAATTATTACCTTTTTTGTATGAATTAGTTGGTCATTTGTACCTAAACTGCATTAAATAAGTGAAGGGATTTTGTGGCTGTAGGGGGTGGCAAGTTACCAAGTCAATCAAATGCTTATCTCAAAAGGCAGAGACCTAGGCTCGGGAAGTTAAAGCAGGATCTTCAAGGAGGATGACTTTGAAATGGGACAAATTCTGTGAAATAATAGTTGAAGGTTGGTGGACGCGACAAGGAAGGATCTTGGATAGTGTTGAGAAGCAAACTGTTGTTTGAAAGAAAACTGTTTGCCCAGATGAACCAACAGTTTTCCTGGACAAATGAGTTGGCAAGAATTTTCTGAAGTGAACATTGACTTTTAATTTTCTTGCTTTATGTTGCTATCTGGGCAAGGATTTCTCAAAATAAAGAATCCAGTCACGTTGACCCAAGAGTTCTCAGTCCCAACAGTTGAGTTGTTTAGAAGCAGATGATGTTAGTTCTCAGAAGGGAATTTGGTTGGCAATAAGCTGGATAAATAAGGCAAATTTGAAGGACAGGTTGAGAAATTGAGCTATTATCTGAGTGTTAAATTTAGTGTAACGATATTCGATTTTTAGTCTTGATTTGTTGCTGTTGAGCTGTGACAATATTGCCCCCATCTTCACGTTTCTCTTGAGGTTACCTCCAAAACACTCAGTCACTTATTCTGCTTGACAGAACATCGGTCAGCTCCATTTGGGTTCTCATGTTTCTTCTCCCTGAGACTTACCAATCTCTCACCCAGGCTTCTGCTCCAAATAACACTTCCATGCACATTGCCACAGGGCATGGAATTTGATTTTCTCAGAAGATGCCACTGGAAGTGTGGGAGAGTTAACTCCCTTGGTATAAACTTTAAGGAGTAATAAAAGAGAAGCAAAAGGATCCTTAGATAAACCCTCTCTTTCTCCTCTCTCTAACAGGCTCTTTTGGGGTATGGAATGGATGTCTGGAGTCATCTTGCTTTACTGAGCACATGTATCTGCAGAGTAACCAGCTTTGTTTCTCCGAGCTTGGGAATCAGTGGACCACATGATGATACATCATTGTCCATCTGCTTTCCATCCTTCCCTATTTCACTTTCCTTACTTCCATTAACCTGTAAGTAACCTGGTGGTTCAGATGATAAAGAATCTGCCTGCAGTGCAGGGTTCCAGGTTTGATCCCTGGGTCGGGAAGATCGCTAGAAGGAAATGGCAACCCACTCCAGTGTTCTTGCCTGGAGAATTCCATGCACGGAGGAACCTGGTGGGGTATAGTCCATTGGGTTGCAAAGAGTCAGACATGACTGAGCAACTAACACAGAGCATTAATATTTCTAGGAAACAGGCTAATCCAGTGAGCTTAAACCATCAAATCTCCGTGGTCTTTAATTGTAATAACTGTAAAATGGGGAAATTGAACTAAATTATTTCTATAATTGTTTTAAGCTTTAAAGCTTCCCAGATAGCTCCGTGGTAAAGTATCCACCTGCTAATGCAAGAACTGCAAGAGACACGGGTTTGATCCCTGAGTCGGGCAGATCCCCTGGAGGAAAAATGGCAACTGACTCCAGTTTTCTTGCTGGGATAATCCCATGGACAGAGGTGCCTAGTGGGCTACAGTCCATGGAATTGCAAAGAGTCGGACAAGACTCAGGACTCACACATGCATATACCATTATTATAATTTACTCACTTAAACTTTTGAGGAAGGAATTATGGTAAAAAGCTGACCCTGGTCACGCAGCCAGGATTTTTGGAAATATAAGGAAAATAAAAAGCAATCTGGGGAGAACAGATGTTTATAAAAAGTTCTGTCCTGGTCTGATAACTACTAAAGAGAAGATGATTTAATCATGATTCTCAGAAAAGTTGCTGAAATTGCACTGTTGTAAACATAAATGAAAATGGAAAGATTAAGTAAAAACTCAAGGAAAATATGTAACTTTTGCTGACAGTCATTGAAATAAGGAGGGCTTCATCCATTAATTTTTGCCCTTGACCAGGACCTTGTATCTACTTCACTGTTGAAGACCAGAACTCATAGCCATTTCTAACGAGAAAACAGTATATTTTTCATATTGAAGAATTCCTTTACAGCTCAGTGGCTTCTAAGAAGATTTAATTCCCAAGATGCTGATCTAGGTCCTTGCCAGCACACAGGCTCTGTTTAAGCCCTTGAATAATGTGAGCTCAGTTTTGGATCAGGAGAGGTGTCCAGGGAGATCTTCTAACAGAGGTTGTTAGTGGCAATCACACAATCCAACACAGGCTTTTCCGTGGCAACTGCAATATGTCTGTTTGAGATGGCCTTCTCATTCTCTGATGACCTGAGTCCACTTGTTAAGATGTGTGAAGTGTGTTGGATATCAATGTGTTGAGCCCCTCTAGTTTATTGGTGAGGAAACACAAGTCCAGAGACATGAAGTAACTTACCCAAGGTTATAGAACTGGACAAGGAAGGCCCCTAGACAAAAACTGTCTTGTAACACAAATCTTTTATTTTCTGCATCTTACTAAAGAATCATTTTGCTATAATGTTCACCAAAAAAAAGAAAAGAAAATCTAATATACCATGTTGGGGATTTTTTTTTAACCTCCTACAGAAATAAAAGCTTCTGTATCATCTGATGTATTTACATTCTATAGGTGATATTAATTATGTATAATATAGTGCTCTTGTCCCTTTGTCATCTGGAATTTTGTGAGTAAACAAATCTTTAACCCTATAGAGAGATAGGAAAATGCAACCCACCATCTAGTTTATGTCTAATGAAATGATCCAGAATAGAGTGAGAAGTCCTTACTGTACTCAATCTGGGAAGTGTCCTCAAGCTTAAGTGCTGCTTCCTCTGCCTCGCACGTTGAGAGTTATCCTACCACACACCACCTACTCAGTGCAGTAAATCAGCAATAGCTGCCCTTACTCATGTAGTTTAATCAGAGAGAAACTGATTCACGCCTGGTTGGCTTCATGTATTAATATTTTACCTTTATGGGATACATATATTGATATATTGTGCCTAATAAGTACTGTTTTTTGTGCGTGAGTAAACATAGTACCATTGATATGATAGGTTACACAATGCTATCAGAAGGCTTGAAATTATAATGCTCTGGTTTTTATTCCAATGTTGGATAAATTGAAAGGTATTGAGCTACTTCAAGTCTGTCCTCTATAGGGTTTATAGTCAGTTTATTCATTTAATTATATCTCTGTTTTATGGAAGTCAAAATGGAATGAAAATTCAAAAAAAAAGAACGTACAAAGCATGCAGTAATTTAGTGTAAAGCAAATAGCAAAATATTTGGAGACTTCATTATGTAGTTACTAGGCATTATATGACAGGTATGGATAAAAAATACAACTACTGTAGTGAGTTCATAAACGAAAGTCGCTCAGTCATGTTTGACTCTTTGAGACCCCATGGACTGCAGCCTACCAGCCTCCTCTGTCCATGGGATTTTCCAGGCAAGAGTACTGGAGTAGATTGCCATTTCTTTCTCCAGGGGATCTTCCCGACCCAGGGATCGAACCCAGGTCCCCTGCATTGTAGACAGACGCTTTACCGTCTGAGCCACCAGTGAGTTCATAGGAGGAGATATACTTTCTGACTGATGGGAAAAGGCAAAACTTTGTAAAAGAAACTACGTTAAACCTAGGCCTTGAAGAATGGGTGTGATTTAATGAGTTAGGAAGAGAGCGTTAACTCATGGTAAAAAGACACATTATGCATATGTAACTCACCAAAAATATCTAAGGACTTAAAAATCCATGATTGGAGAATAGAGGACAGTTGAATTTTTTAAAGCTTGACAAACAAGACTGATAAAGGAAATGAAGGTCTGAAAGGCAAGTTAGGGACAATTTGAAGAGTATTAAATACCAGTGAAAGGAATTTTAACTTTATTTTGTAAGCAGTGTAAATTCATTGAAAATTTATGAGCAGGAAATTAATGTCATTAGAACTTTAGAAAAGGAAGCAATCAAGCAGGAATATGAGTCAAGGAAGATGTAACTATAACAAGTAGACCAATAAGGAGACCATTCTGGCGCCCTAGGATAGGCCTGGAGTGAGTGCTCAGGCACTCAGTCGTGTCTGACTCTTTGCAGTCCCATGGACTGCAGCCCGCCAGGCTCCTCTGTCCATGGAATTTCCCAGGCAAGAATACTAGAGTGGGTTGCCACTGCCTCCTCCAGGGGATTTTCCCAACCCAGGGTTCAAACCTGTGTCTCGTGTCTCCTGCATTGGCTTAAAAAAGAAAACAAAATGCCCAAATGAAGGTAGGTAGGCAGCTGTAGCAGGATATTATAAAGCTGTGTGTGAGAAAAGAGGTCATGTAAATGCTAAGAGAAAAGAGAGCTTAGGCAAGAGCCAAGGTTTGTTCTTGAGATATTTCCAGGAGGATCCTGGAGGAAAAAGAATAGTTAGGAGGAAGAAGGGGCAGATAGAGTGAGCAGAGATGAAGCAGGGACCTGGAGGGCCTCAGATCCAAGGACAAAGACGGTCAATATGTCAGAGGCCTGAGAAAGATCAGGGAAGATCCGCCAGAACAGGTCATTAATACTGAGACTTAAAGATCATTAACAACCACCAGGAGTAAATGAGCAAAAGTAGGTGTTGAGAATGTGTGTGCCGTGGATGCGGGTATCCTTTCCATCGTTCTGTTGTGAATAGTGGCGATGTTGTCAATTGGTTCACCTTCTGGAGGACCACATGCTTCAAAAGCCTTATCGAGGACATTTTCTTTGATTCAATAATTTCATTTTTAGAATGGATGCAAAGATTTGTGAGCCAAGGTAATCAAAAGAGAAAAAAATTGGAAGTAGTCAAAATATCCAATAGTCAAAAATTCATTAATTTATGACACACTCATAAAATGAATTATTATGTAGCCACTGAAAACTATGTTTTTAGCAAGAGTTTGCACTTCTTCTAGAAATACTAGTTGTAGGCTAAATAGCTGTAAGGTTGCTATCACAATTACTCAGCTTTGCTGTTATAGCCATAGACAATGTAAAATCAGTGAGCATGGCTGTGTGCTAATAAAACTTTATTTACAGGCTGGATTTGGCACGCATTATAGTTTGCCAAATGCTATATTAGAAACAAAATGATAACATCAACAATAACAACAGTTTTGAGAAATTTGTTGTTTAGCTGCTAAGTTGTGTCCAACTCTTTTGCAACCCCCTCTGTGCATGGGATTTCCCAGGCAAGAAAACTGGAATGGGTTGCCTTTTCCTTCTCCAGAGAATCTTTCTAACCCAGAGATTGAACCTGTGTCTCCTGCTTGGCAGGTGGATTTTTTACTGCTGAGCCACCTGGGAAGCCCAGTTTGACATATGACAGGCTTTAAAATCATATCTACTGTAGTTCTAATTTTGTGTATGTGTTTGTACACCAGTCTTTAAACAGGATGTACCTTTAAGTATTGGCACCAGGATGAAGTTTATTATCCACTTTATACTTCTCTGTATCTTCACATTTTTCTTTATCACTGAATATTACTTGTTTTTGCAAGCAGAGAAAAAATGTTTTTAAATGAAATTTTGTAGTGAAAGATGTGAGATGAGGTTGCAAATTGAAATGGTTTACTTATCCATAGCTCCAAACTGAAAACCTAGCAGGTCTTCATAAGGAATTGGAAAATTCCATAGATTTGTGGATTCTGGATTACTGGCTCCTAAAAGGCTTAACCAAAATGACCTAAAGGGCCTCTCGGTGAGCTGTGCTTGCCGTCATGGCATGACTAACCAGCACTTGTTAAGAGAAGCAAGGTCAAGTTGGCAAAGACCATCTTCTCAGCCAAGTGAGATGTTAATAGGATTGGTATCTGTATTGCATAGACACCCATGAACCGTGCCTGTCTTCCCACTGCCCACCTCACCTCACCTGCTGTTTCCCCTTTGGTCCACATTACTGCTCCAACTTGCTGCTCCAGTATCTTTCCACAAATGGTTTCTTCTCTATGAAACAGGGCTTCTCTCTCTCTCTCTTTTTCTTAAAAAAAATGTTATATATATTATTTGCTACACACAAAGAATTAATATAAAGTACGTGTAAGGTAAAAAGCATTAGATATAGTGGATGCCCAGAAACCCAAGAATTAGATCATTACTAATAAATTGCACATACTACTTCACCACCTCAACTCAGAAATGATCACTAGGCTAAGTGTGAATTCTTGGCTTTTTAAAATGTATAGCCCACCACAACATATTGTTTAGTTTTATTTTAAAGTCTCTATTACAATAATCATGTTCATTCTTCTGGGATTTATGCTTTTAGTTGAATGTATGTTTCAAAATTTGGTTGTGTATAAGATTATACATTTGTTATTTTGTGTATTATTATTACCTAACTTCTTTTTATGACTGTTTAAATTTTTCAAGTTTGTATTACTCAAACCTTGCTGCCATGACCATTCTTGTATATATGTCTTGTATCATCCCATGAATAGGCTTACTGGATTTTCAAGCATTTGTTTTAATGTCTTTCTTAATACTGGAATTAATCAGATTTCCTGTTTTTTAAAAAAATCAGTTTTGGTAAATTATGTTTTCTAGGAATTTATCCATTTCCAAGTTTGTAAGTCTGTTGGCATAACGTTGTCCATAGGGTTCTCTTGTTATGTTTAACTTCTGCTTTGTCCACTATTGGGTATCTCATTTTAATAATTTTATTGAGGCATAACTGACATACAGTCAAGAGCACATTTTAAAACTGTCTAACTTAATGAGGGGATAGCCTTGGGAGAGCACGTGGCTGCCAGCACTGGCTGCGGCGCTCTGAAACCCATCACTGCGTCTGGGCCAATGTCACGCTTCCCCCAGGCGGCTCCCACCCAGTGACCCAGTGCCCCAGGAGCTGAGCCCCTTTGCTTTGAGACGCAGGGTTCCACCGATGGCCCAAAGAAACCCACATCAGCCGGGCCAACATTTCTCAGAACTATACTCCTTTCCAAGACCTTCCTCTTTTTCATCCTGCTTTCCCATTTCTCGCAAACGGTACGGTGGTATCCTGGTCCTCCCAGGCTCCTTCATCTCCCTCACCTCTTTCCTCTTGGGTTTTCCCCCCGAAATGCTCTCTTACAATCTGATCCTTTTGTGGGATCTGCCTCTAGAGGACTTGGCTTAACACAGGGAATTTTGACTTCTGTAAACTCTATAAAACCATCACCATAGTCGAGATAGTAAACATATTCATTATCCATCGTTCCCAGCAATCTCTTCTTGCCCCTCGCCCGCATGCAGACTCTGGTTTCATTTCTGTTAACTATAGATAATCTGCATCTTCTTGTATTGTATATATAAATAAAATCATAAAATATGTACCCTTCCTTGTCTGACTGTTTACATTTAGCGTAAGGATTTTGAGATTAATCTATGTTGTTGCATATATCAGTAAGTTAACTCCTTTTTTATTGCTGAGTTTTATCCCACTAGGCAAATATATGACAATTTGTTTATCCATTTCTTGATCAATATGAAATATCTTGTTTTCCATTTTCAGTTATTGCAACTAAAGGTATGAAAACTCATATCCAAATCTTTGTATAGTTTTCATCTTTCTTGGGAAAACGACCTAGGAGTGGAATGGATGGGTTATATGACAAATGTGTGTTAAAATTTTTAAGAAACTAAAAACCTATTTTCTAAGGTGTTCTTAAATGGGTCTTTTGCCTTTTTTCTTTCATATTTAACTATTCTAACCAAATATTTGCCTCTTTAACTTTCCAAAAAATACTGTTGGATTTCTTGGTTCTTTATGTTCTATATTTCTGTGGTACAGATTTGTTTTCTTTTGCATTGATTTATCCCTATTAATAACATATATTATCTCCTTCCTTAATTGTCTGACTTTTTATCTGTTAATATAAGAACTGAAGACTAAATGTATTTTTAAGCATGTTTTTATAGCCTCCTATATGCAGTATTTTTATTTCTAATGATTTTTATTTTGTCTCTGACTCGTGAGTTATTCAGATGTGCGGTTCTATTTGTCAGCTGTATAGGAATGTTTGATTTATCATTTCATCACTGAGGTATGCAGTTTACTCTGCTCAGAGAAGATGGTCTATGTGATATCGGTTCTTTAGAAGTTTCTGCAACTTGTTTTATGACCTAGTGCATGATCAGTTTTGATATATGTTCCATGTTTTTATCAAAAGAAGGTATATTCTCCATTCTTCCCTATATTAACTAGATGAAGATTCTTTTATTTTATGTTGATTGAGTCTTTAATCTTTATAAATTTCTATGTATTTAGCAGCAACAGTCTGACTCTTCTTTCCTCCACTTGTATCATACAGAGATGACTTGTCAGTGTTTTTCTGAGGCCCGGCCATGGACACAGTGCATCATTTCTCGCGGCTCTCCAATGCACAGGAATCAGTGGCTACAAGGAGAAGCTTGATGGAGGGGTACTGCCTCCATCTTGCACCAGCCACAGCCAGCCATTTCCTGCTGCGGTCCTGTGCACCCAACTTGTGTTCTCACCAGCATTTCTGGAGGGTGTGTTAGCCCTTTGGCTGCTAGTCAACTTCTTTAAAACAGAATCTCAGTTCAGAAAACATGCTGAATTGAGAAGTGGAAAGAACTACCGTGGATACGTGAATCTTAATCTGTGGGGTCAAAAAGCAATCTATCTTTCCTTGAGACAAAATGACTCTGGCTTCACTTGACTCCAATGATTGCCTGCCTCTCTCTTTGGGCAGTTCTCCCCAACCACAGTCTCAGTTGCCTGACCTGCGTGTGACTTGAGATCAGTCTGACTGATTGACCTCCAGATTCTGAGATCTTAAAAAGCACCAGTGCCCCTTGCTGGTGGGCTCAGTCTGGCCCTGTGCGTTTGGGGTGTGTACTTCTCCTAAGAGAAAATCTCACCTTGAGTGCTCCACGGGGAGAGTCTTACTTTGACCTTCCATTCTTCTCTCTCTCCCATCTTGGCCTCTGGAATTCTGAGCCTTAGTCTTACCAGCAACTTTGTCATGGGCCGAAACGCTTGTTGCATTCGTGTCCGACTCTCTGCGACACCATAGATGGAAGCCCCGTCCCTGGGATTCTCCAGGCAAGAACACTGGAGTGGGTTGCCATTTCCTTCTCCAATGCATGAAAGTGGAAAGTGAAAGTGAAGTCGCTCAGTTGTGTCCAACTCTTAGCGACCCCATGGACTGCAGCCCACCAGGCCCCTCCGTCCATGGGATTTTCCAGGCAAGAGTACTGGAGTGGGGTGCCATCGCTACTGGCTGCCATTTCTCACCGAATGGTCTGACCTCCTGACCATGAGGTGTGGGGGGCCCTCTCCCCTGCTCTAAAAGTCAGCCACCCCTGATGGGTGCTGGACCATCCTGCCGACCCCTGAGGCTTTGACGCAGGGCCGGCAGCCACCGCTTACCTGTCCTCCTTCTCGTCTCCTCTGTTGCTGTGCTGTGCTTAGTTGCTCGGCCGTGTCCGACTTTTTGCAGCCTGTGTTAGTACTGTATTTATTCTTTTAATAAATCTTACTGGAGTTCACTTTCCAGATTCTGATCCCTACTGAACCAATCTGCCTACTGCCTGCCAAACTCTAACATTATACCTGGGGGTAGAAACCAGTGTTGAATTCTCCAACCCAGTTCCCTGGCTGAGCACCGTATTAATAATGTCAAAACAGAAGCCCCTAGCAAGACTCGCACATCCAGACTTATATTGTTTACTCCATTATGGAAAATATTATATGCACACATAATTGTTTGATTCACACATAGATTAATATCTCTTCTCTACATTTAAATTATAAGCTTCTAAAAGGCAAATATAAACTCAACACAACCCCTTAAATAAAACAGCTGCTCAGAGAGATCCACTAACTGAATTTAATCAGTTAAGAGATTAACTTTTGTACTTGTTTATCTGAGTGTAATTTCTTGGTGTCTAGTTCATTCTTTCATGAATATTTATTTATGGAGGATTGGGCTTCCCTGGTAGCGTGGTCGGTAAAGAATCTTGCCTGCAGTGCAGGAGACCCAGGTTCGATACCTGTGTAAGGAAGATCCCCTGGAGAAGGAAATGGCTAAACCACTCCAGTAGCCTTGCTTGGAAAATCCCATGGACAGAGGAGCTTGGTGGGCTGCAGTCCATGGGGTCGCAAAGAGTCGGGCACCCCTGAGCGATTAACACGCTGCCTGCTAAGTAATCTTGCAGGCTCTCAGAGAATTACGCTGTCAAAGTAAATAGAACAGATTCCCTCATAGAGCTTATGTTGCAGTGGCTGGGGTGGGGGTGGGGGAGGTTGACAATAGCTCAATTAAAAAAAGTGAATGTCAAATGGGAACAGGTGCTACGGACAGCAAAAAAGTGGGCAAATGAATAGGGAAAGGAAGGGTGGCGTTTATTGGGAGTTTTGTACGTTTTGCGTCTCTTAGAAAATAAGCTTCTAGAGGTCTCTATTTTGTTTGCTTTGCATTTATTTTGAGACTTTTAAACAGAACACACCAAACATGGAATTTTTAAGTGAAAGTGCAAGTCGCTCAGTCATGTCCGACTCTTTGCGACCCCATGGACTATACAGTCCATGGAATTCTCCAGGCCAGAATACTGGAGTGGGTAGCCTTTCTCTTCTCCAGGGGATCTTCCCAACCCAGGGATCGAACCCAGGACTCTCGGGCGGTTTCTTCACCAGCTGCACCTCAAGGGAAGCCCAAGAATACTGGGTAGCCTATCCCTTCTCCAGGGGATCTTTCCGACCCAGGAATGAACCGGGGTCTCCTGCATTGCAGGCAGATTCTTTACCAACTGAGCTATCAGGGAAGCCCATGGAGTTTTTAGGCCTGTAACAAATACTTTTTGCAAATGGTAAGAAAAGAAAAGATTTATCAAGCTTTTAGAAATCCCCTACTCCCGTTTACATTTTAAATGTTGGCAGGGCTGGGGCAGAGGGAGGTGTGGGGAGTAAAAGACATGGGTTGCCGTCAAAATAGTATACGTGGGAATTTATTTTCTTTCTAAAAGCCCTCTGACTGTAACATTTTCAACGACACATTTTATTTAAGGGACAAGATCATCTGTACTATTTTTATTTTTTTCCCCTGGTTTCAGCAGCAGTATCTGGAAACATGAACGACCCTGTGTACTGGTCAGTTTTCCCAAACCCAAACCCCCATACCCTAATGCTTAACGAGCTGACGTCCCTGAAAAACCCCTGGTAACTCCAGCTGGAAGAATCACAAGGATCAGGGAGGCTCTTCTGAATTACCTCGGGTGCTAACCTGGGGCAGGCGCTAGGACCGCCCAGACGCCCACAGGCAGCGCACTTCACCGCCCGCCAGAGGGGCTGAGCCGCCTCTGCTGTTACACAAGCGAGCAGGCGGCGGCAGTCACAGCTCAGCGTCCCTCCCCCTTCTGGTGGATCGGAAGGTATTTACTTGCTATTTATCATTCAGATTTTGGACACCGTCAATGTGCCTTTAGTGTTCACTGAATCTGATGCTCTGAAACGCTGTCCAGCACTTGTTGGCTCACTCTATTATTTTATGTCAATTTCCACAGCTGATGCAAGCAACAGTGCCATAAAGAAATGGGCTAGATATTTCCAGAGGCTGAGATCTGGAGGCATTTGGAGGTGTAAGTACATCGGTCACAGATTTCTAATGTGCTGGCTGTGTTAACTGTCTTCTGACCTTCTTTCCTCATTGAAGGAGCCCCCCTGTAAGATGCCATCTGCATATTCCATTCATGAAGGATAAGCACCGAGACGGTGACAGAAAGCCCTAATGACGGGCCTGAAACTCCACTTTGGAGTGGCTGTGGTTCCCTCTTCTAGCCTGTGGGTTTGCAAGAGGAGAAGCTGGGTTTGCAACAGAGTTTTCATGGAAAAGAGCTTCTGCTCAGGGCTGCAGGCTGCTAGCTTACTGTCTGCTCTCCGTTTTCAAAGCTCCAAGATGGTCCTTTCTAATCATTGCAGTGGTGCAGTGTAGGAGTCTTTGTTATGCTTGGTTTATTTCCAGTTTCAAATACTCTTATCTTAAATGTGGATTACCAGAAAGCTGTGAAACCATTCTGTACCTCTCAGGGAAAAGCCATTGAAGAAAATTCTAGTTTGCTTTCTCTTGACCATACTATACTCAGTACTCCAATTAGTAGGTTACACACAGAGACATCAAAAAAAAAAAAAAATCTAGGATTCCCTTTCTTGTTCAACAATAACTCTGCTTATGTGTGATAAGGGAGTAGTTTGCCGTTAGAAAACCTATAACGATGATGACTGTACAGAGGAAAGTGGACATTCTAAGTATTTTACGAATCAATGGAGGTTGCTTTTTTAGGGCTTTGGTGCCAATTTTATGCATTAAAAACTCCTTGAAAACTTTAAAGCCTTGTCAAATTGTTGAGTTAGATGATTATTTTAGAAATTAGATCAAATTTAAGAATCTTATACCAACATGTAATAAGTAGACATATTTATAAATCCATAAAATGTTGGATTTTATTAATAGTCAATTCATAGAAAATTTTAAGGTAAACGGTGTCATTTAATTTATTTCAGAAAATATCAAACTAAGACAAAGCAATTCATCAACAGTGAAAAAGTGACTTCAATGAAAACGGTTTTTAGAATAAGTTTAAAAAATACTTTTAGTGGTTCAAAAATTAAGTACATTGTATTTTCTATATGGAATACTTTAAGTGAGATATCAAATTATGTACATATCGAACATTTGAAAACAGTCGTGAAACTCTGTTTTGTAGAAGGAAGAGGGACAGAGGATACAAGGGAGGGAAAAATTAAGTCTTATTTTATTGTTCCATACTTTGTATATTTTTAACATTCTGATTAAATACTTACTCTATAAATATGCTACCTATGTTTTTCAAAATGTAACAAAAATTACAAATGTGTATATTAAATAACTTGCAACATCATTAAATGCAAATGAATATAAGTATATAAAAATAGCATGCTAATGTTGATATGTAGTATTAAGCAGGGAAAATCTTTTTGAAGATAATGCCTTGTTTCTAGTGGAAATTAGGAAAATCAGATTGGGGTTAGTAATAGCCTTTCAATATTTTGTGATGCAAAAGTCATTTTGAAAGTTTATTTTTAGTTGGTATATCAAAATTCTGGATAGCTCTGTGAACATTCCATAATAAATTATCTCCCTCTCTCTTTTGAAAACATTTTCTATATTCCAAGTTCAGAATGATGACTTGATTCTTCCAATTAATACTTAGTTTGAAAGTTCCTGCCCAACATAGGATTTGCATCCTCAATCTTCAGTTTTATGTCATATTCATGCATGTCTTATAAATGATTTTTAAATAACTTCATTATATGTTCAGTCTAAAGACTCATTGAATTTAGTGATGATAGGGGGAAACAATCTTGAGAATATAGATCTTATTGGGAATTTGATACTTTTCTCAGAATCTGAACCTTATTCCTGAGTTTAAGTTCTAAAACTAAGTCCACTGGCTCAAACAAATTAAAAGACAGCGCTTAACCGAAATCTTGAATTGTTGGCAAACCAGTGGAGCTTAAGCTGAAGAATAAAATGCCAAAGAGAAAGCTAATTTGTTAAAGTGTGAAAGTAGTGACTATCTGGTGATGTTATCGCTGAGGATAACCCCTTAGGCCTTGAGAAGTCTCCCTGCCTAGGAGATCCAGGTGAATGTCAATATTGTCTATGTTTACTAACTAAGGTAGAGATTTCTAAAAGATTCATTTTGAATACGCATTTTTATTTAAAGAGCTTCAGCAGATAGCAAATCCAGTTATACCAATTTTGCCCACAGAAATGTGAATTTTTTTCTAAAGAATATAGTATATTTGGTATGGAAATGGTGCTTAGTAAGACATTTAAGAAAGAAATTAAGAAATAGCTTTTACATGATTCAACCACCTACAAGAAACTAGTGTAAAGAGAGAGAAGACACATCAGCTGAGTTTACTTTTATTTTGGTTTTCTGAGCACCTGTGTTTTGAGTAAGGAAAGATGTCTCCTAGCAGAAGCCGCAGAAAACGCATCTGGGGGCTGACTCCAGTGGGAAGCCATGGGAAGCACTTTGTGTTTGTTGTTCAGTGGCTTAGTCGCGTCCGACTCTTTGCAACCCCATGGGCTGCAGCACACCAGGCTTCCCTGTCCCTCACCGTCTCCCTCAGCTTGCTCAAACTCACGTCTATTGAGTGGGTGATGCCATCCAACCGTTGCATCTTCTGTTGCCCCTTCTCCTCCTGCCTTCTATCTTTCCCAGCATCAGGGTCTTTTCTGATGAGCCTGCTCTTCGGATCAGGTGGCCAAAGCATTGGAGCTCCAGCTTCAGCATCAGTCCTTCCCGTGAATATTCAAGATTGATTTCCTTTAGGATTGACTGGTTTGATCTCCTTGTGTTTATTGAAACCAATGTAAAGAAATGACAAGTCATCCTTCTCAGTTTGTCCTGAAAAGTGATTACAGTGCTAACTTGAGTTTTTCAGAATCTGTTGGCCAATATGCAAGCGACAATGAATAGGAATTATATGTAACTTGAGAATTTATTTGATATCTAATTACGATTTTCCCTTATTAAAGATCTAAAGGAAAGGCTACAAGAGGGTATTGGTGGCAGGCCATGTCTACAGCAGTTACAGCTGTGCAAACAAGAGGGATAAATTATATATTTTGCTGAAATTTGGCAATAGAGGTAAGCGATTATCCATATAATCACTTTTTCAGAAGAAGCTTTTCTTGAAAGCAAAGATCTTGTTTATAGAAGTTGATTTTACGAATAAAGAAATGTTTGTAGGTGCAGAAAGCTTTTACATAGATGAGACACAGCCTTTGGGTATAAAAGGGTTACTAATAATATGAAATACATGTCATGCAGTGTTGACAAATTGATTTATCCAAACAATTGATTGTCCCTACTGGTTCTCACAACTGGAACTGAGGTAAATGTGTGGTTGTGTTGTTCAGTCACTAAGTTGTGTCCAACTCTTTGTGACCACATGCAGTTCAGCACATTGGGCCTCCCTGTTCTCCATCATCTCCCGGAGTCTGCTCAAACTCCTGTCCATTGACTCAGTGACGCCATCCAACCATCTTATCCTCCGTTGTCTGCTTCTCCTCCTGCCCTCAGTCTTTCCCCGAATCAGGGTCTTTTCCAGTGACTGGGCTCTTTGCACCAAGTGGTGAAAGTATTGGAGCTCCAGCTTCTGCATCTGTCCTTCCCATGAATATTCAGGACTGATTTCCTTTAGAATTGACTGGTTTGATCTCCGTGCAGTCCAAGGGACTCTCAAGAGTTTTATCCAACACCACAGTTCAAAAGCATCTATTCTTCAGTGCTCTTTATGGTTCAACTCTCACATCCATATTTGACTACTGAAAAAACCATAGCTTTGACCATACAGACTTTTATTGGCAAAGTGATGTCTCTGCTTTTTAATATACTGTCTAAGTTTGTGATAGCTTTTCTCCCAAGGAGCTGGAGTCTTTCGATTTCATGGCTGCAGTCACTGTCCACAGTGATTTTAGAGTCAAGGAAATAAAACCTGCCACTGTTTTGTGAGACAACACTAATATACGCTCATTCCCTACCCCTAGGTCTTTTATTTGAGGGAAGGAGTTAAAAACTCTAAGGAAACTTGACAGATATCAATCATGATTTCATAAGGGTTTAAGTTGCAAATGAGCTTTACTTTTCCTCCACCTATAAGATAATAACTCTAGTTTGCACTTTAGAATCAGTATAAAATTTTATTGGCAAAGGATTTAATATTTTTGGATCCTCTTTTTAAATACAGTTATTTATAGGTTTTTCAATGTATGCCAGGTACAGACTTTAGACCAGTAAACAAGATATGTCCACCATTCATGGCCTCCATCATTCCATCATTTTGTGATGGGAAATAGGCAACAAGCACTTCTTATGAGGGAAACACATGATTATTAAAGTTCTTTTAAAATTATTATTATAGCTTCTTTCAGATAAACCAGAATAGATCTGATAGTTACTAACTTGAGAAGAGAGAATGACTTGGTGACTTTTTTAGATGTGGTTGTCTAGAAGGTTTGCTGAAAATGTGATATATCATCAGGGACCCCAGTAAGAGCAGCAGCCAAGGAGAGAAGAGCACGTGCTGTCATAGAAAAAGTGTAGGCTGTTGCAAACCTGCCACCAATTAAATCCTTTCCACGTCATTCTTAAACCTTGACATCTGGAGAATTCCACCCCCTTGATAAAAACTTTACAGAATTTTGAGAACAATGACCTTTTCATCACAGAGTTTTGAGAAGAATAAGGTAACATGTTGGATGTCCAGAGCAAATTTAAATTTCCGTAATAACTTATGAAGTATTATCACAGCTTTATGAGTTCAGTCCTTGGAGTATTTAGTCAAATAAACAAGTGTTGGGCTATTTTATCACTCCTGTGCCCTTTCCATTAAATTGGTGATTCTGTATTACATGGTTGAAGGAGAAAAGTTAGCACTCTCACAAACAGCAGAAAAAAAGAGCATCACTCCTGAACTTCCCGAAGACCAAGTCTCCTTGAGGAGCTTTGTTTAGAAGCATTCACGGTAGATTTTTGATCATCTCCTCAGAAACCACCAACACGGTGCTTGATGGGGATTAATTAAGGTGCTATTCCTCCCAGGGAATGCCAGACTGAGGTGACCACACCCAAGAAACTTAGACACATGTGCCCTATCTGGGCTGTGCTCGCTGGGCTTGGCACGTCAACCACAGGTTCTTGAGAAGTTCAGTGAAATGAGCGTGGTGCCTCACAGTGCCCAGCGCGAAGCGAGGAGGGGAGTTCTTTGATGAAAACGATAGTTCGCTGGTACTTGGAGTGACACACCTAAACAGTTTTGGAGTTTTGTCATCTCATCAGTGTGCAGCCCTAAAATATATACGTGCACACAAACAGGCGCAGGTGTATGTCTGTGTGTATATGTATGTGTATACATTGTGTGTATATATATATATATGTATATATGCACATTCCAATGAGCTACATCTGCATGATAACCAAATAAAGAAATCATTGGTTTATAATAAGTCCACAATCCTCATTCTGAGGCCAAAATTCTATTGTGTTTACTCTGAAAACTATGGGTAAATTCTCATTCTCAAGATTGCAGTTGACTCATAACTGGTCTATATTGCAATATCCTATATTTTTAATACATAAATATTTCAATCACTGTAAAATAAATACAGACCAAATCCATTATTGATGTAATCCCAAAATGATTCATCTGCATCATAAATATTATAGGTTTTATCCTTTTATATATGTTGTTTTAATTATTTTGCTTTTCACTTCTTTTATAAATATATATATTTTTAATCTAAGACTGTAGAACTTTGTATGACCCATGACAGACCATTTTAATGCTATGCTTTAGAAAAGCTTAAATTATTCTCAATTTTCTATTTGTCAAAAGTTCTAGTTGGATCAAAATTCCATTTCAGGTCCATAGCAGCTTTGTTCTCAATCTGAAAAGGGCAGAGAGACTTGTCTGAGCACAGTATATGCTATTTGATAAAGAATGACCTTATTTCATGTCTTGACAAGGAAAAATCTCATATAAATCTTGTATCATTCTATGTGTATGTTAAAAGTTATATATCTAAAAAACAAATAGCTCAATTAAAGAGCAGTTGCTCCTGCTTAAGTGATCATCTAAATGGTGTCTTTTCATTTTGAATGGATCCCTCTCATTGTGCAACTAAAAGATAGTGTATTCCAAGTCTATTCAAGTTCTTTTCAGAAAGTTAAAGTTTCCTTCTTTCAATAATATTCTGTCTCAACATATTAAACTTTTATGTTATCAAACTTCTCAGTTTTAGAATATTTAAAGTGATATTTATAAAGGCCTTTAGAAATCTTGGTCTACCACCTCCAGTTTAGAGGTGACCATCCTGAAGTTTTAAGTGGTCAGATCACGAGAAACCATGCTTTATATTTTTCAACTGGACTTACTGTATCAGCATATAGTTTGTAAAAGTATAATTTCAAAATGTAAAATTACAACTTTTAGGCAAATATAAAATGGTTATGTATAAGAATTTGCATTCTTAAATTTATATATTTATAAAATTTATATACATATCCATTTATAAACTAATATACATATCCATTGCTTAAATGTGTATGTGTATACATTTTACTTAATTCATTAATTAATGAAGGATATCAGTAACATGTTTGAAAAGCATTTAAAAAACTGAGGATATATTCACAATTTTAAAAAGAAGTGTTAGGGTAAGATTGTGGAGTTTAAAAAAAAATCTTTGGGATTATCTGTTTCATCAGACAAAATTTATTTGCATTTCTTTGAGACATAAACCTAAAAGTTAGCAGTAACTTGACTAAATCTAGCACTTTTAACCAGTATTAAACAGTGGAATGAACTAAGTCCCTTTTCTTAGACAGGGCCAATATATTATTGAAGGTACTTTCTGCCCATCATTTTGCCTCACTTCTATAATTTAGGTCAGATATTGACCAACTAAGCCTGTTTGCCAAGTCCAGCCCATCAGCTTTTTGTAAGTGAGGTCTTATTAGAGCATAGCTTTGCCTTGATTATTTCCAAAGGTGTGTTGAGAGTGTTAATTTACTGTAGATGCCTTCTAGTGTTTGCTTTGCAAATATAAGTTCTTACAGTATTGAGCAACCACTAATACCACAAAATTTACTTCCGTCTGGAGATTTTCATAAGGAATCTTAAGTTGAACTTTTAGAATTTTGTCTTAGTACCTCTTCTACCATGAGGCTAGGAAACCAACCCCAGAAGACTCTTTCCACTAGATTTTACCTGCAGTACCTTTGCTTTTAGGTAAAATCTTCTCTTTTAGAATTCCCTCAAATTTACTGAGGTCCCTAGTGTGCTGAAAGTAACCTTTTTACTATCTGGGAGGTTGGGAAAGTTGTCTAAGCCTTGTGGGTTTAGAAGCCTCTCCCTGAGGGTCTGTTCTTTGAAGAGTACTTGGTGCTGTCCTTGTATGAGGCTCTGGGGTTGACCGCCTTTGTTGAAGACACCAAATCAAGCCCATAGCTTACAGCAGAGCCTTCAGGCAGGCAGCAAGAAACAGAGAGCTGTCTGATGACGAGACTAATGGGCTGTGGTCAATTTATGACAACAACCAGTGTCGTCAGAAGCAGAGGGGAACAGAATTATTTAATAGGCTTTCATAATGGTTTGACCAATGCTTTCTCTGAGGATAGGAACATATTATGGAAGGCACCAAAGAATCTCCAGAGCCCTCCCTCCAAAGCATCTAGTTTATGAAATACTTTTATTAATATTTTATCTATGTAAATTAGGCTAAAGAAGTCTGAGTCTCTATTTGATTTTGCAATTCTTCCCATGCAGCTCTTATATAATAATATTGTACTTATTAACTACAAAACTGACAAACCTAATTATTTCTAATATTTTTTTCACTTTTATAAAGAAATAAATCTTTGTGATTATCAGGTGTTCTCTGAGAAATCTCAAAAATAATTTTATAAGTGAATTTTAGGGGCTTTCAAGGGTGACCTCCAAAGCTGCTAAAGTCTAATTTTATAATCATGCCTCTCTGGAAATTATAAAATGAACAAATGTCAGCAATTTCACATAACTTATTATTTAATAAGGAAACCAGATGTTACGATTACTTTGGAGAAAATGTGAGATATTATATATATATGTAGGGAAATTAAGAAAGATGTGAAAGTAAAATTACTACATCAGATTTATACATATATATGTAAAAGTTGCTCAGTTGTGTCCAACTCTTTGTGACCCCATGGACTTTATACAGTCTATGGAATTCTCCAGGCCAGAATACTGGAGTGGGTAGCCATTCCCTTCTTCAATGGGTCTTCCCAACCCAGGGATCGAGCCCAGGTCTCCCACATTGCAGGCATATCCCGCACATGCTTAGCTGCTCAGTTGTGTCCGACTCTTGGGACCCCATGGACTGTAGCCTACCAGGCGCCTCTGTCCATGGGGCTTCTCCAGGCAAGAGTACTGGAGTGGGTTGCCATGTCCTCCTCCAGAGGATCTTCCCAACCCAGGGATCGAAACCAGGTCTCCCTGATTACAGGTGAATTCTTTACCATCTGAGCCACAGGGAAGCCTGCATCAGATTTAAAAACTGGCTAATATCCAATAGGTCAAAAATCTGGGTTTATTTGCTCCACTGGGCAAAAATCATTTGTGTATCTAATGGATAAAATTTTACAAATTAACAGCAATTTTACTAAATCTAGGTGCTTCAATTAATAATAAAAAATGAGACAAGTAAGCAGGTTTCTCTAGACCTGTACCGTGCAATAAAGTAGCCACTAACTTTTTTATTTTTATTTTTTGCTTTGTTTGCATGCTCAGTTGCATCTGACTCTTTGTGACCCCACGGACTGTAGCCCACCAGGCTCCTCTGTCCATGGGATTAGCCAGGCAAGACTACTAGAGGGGGTTGCCATTTACTCCTCCAGGAGAGCTTCCCAACCCAGGGATCTCTTGCATTGGCAGGTGGATTCTTTACTGCTATGCCACCTGGGAAGTCCCAGACATGGCTATTACAATTTAAGCTCAAATTAATTAAAATTGGACATATTAAAACTCTAAGGTCCTCAGTTGCACTGTCCTCTTTTCACATGCTTGGTGGTTGTACGGGCTTACTGGCTAGTACTGAGTGGCTGCTGTACTGGGCAGCATTTCTATCTTCATGGAAATTTCTTTGAGATAGCACTGTGCCTGCTTAGACAATCCTTAGGTAGTCATTGACCCTTTATGATGCTAAACAGTTAAGTTCCCCACCATTTTGCCTTATTTTCAAATTTCAGAAAAATTTTCTGACAGTTTTAATTGTGACAGAATTTATAAGAATCTAAAAATAAAACTCAGTAGTAAAGGACTGCTATCCAAATAGGCTTTATATATAGTACGATCAGGGCTTCCCAGGTGGTTAAAGTAAAGAATTTGCTTGCCAATGCAGGAGACGCAAAAGAAGCAGGTTGGATCCCTGGGTCGGGAAGATTCCCTGGAGGAGGAAATGGCAACCCACTCCAGTACTCTTGCCTGGGAAATTCCATGGACAGAGGAGCCTGGTGGGCTACAGTCCATGGGACAGCAAAGAGCTGGACAAGACTGAGAGACTATCATGCCAAAACAGGATAATTACATGATACATTATATATTTTGGTAGCAATGCACTTTAGAGCAATGCACACAATGATACCTACCAAAATATGTACCATTCAAATTAGTAAATTTGATTCAGTTAGGAAACCATAAGAGCTGGGATGTTGCAAATGTTTCTGATAAACAAGAGGAGGGTCAAAACAGAAAGAGAACAGCCATAGTATCTAAGGAAAATTTTGCCTTTTGCTTCATATAGCATTCTATTTTCCCGTGCTTAATTATGATAAAATGGAATTACACATATTTCCATGAAAGTAACTTCTATGTTAAATAGAACCTAGGTTTTACACAAATGCTCAGTAGTGCAGAAGGAAAATAAACATTATCAAACTAAGATATTATTTTAAAATTGTGAGAATTACTTATATAACAGAGAACTGCTTTATCTTGTATTTCTCATTAACAAAATGAAAGCATTAGTTCCCTGAATTTCATTATTATAAATTTATAAATGTAAATTTAATTTATCAAACAAATAGCTTTTAGGTGCCTATTGTACAAACAAGATGGAAACAGTATCTGCCCATATAGTGGGTGCAGGCTGGTAAGGGAGGCAGAAAATAAGCACAGTAATAATTAATTGCAAACATTGTAAGTTTTGTGAAGAAGTATCATGGGAGCATATGAGGGGAAACTCTTTCCTAGTCTGTTGGGATTGGAGCTGGGTATGTATCTGAAGGGATGCCGTCAAGAAAGTCATCTTTAAGAAAGTGATGTGTAAATCAGGATGTGGAGGATAAGGAGGGAATTTCTAGCTAAAGGAGAGTTGTGGAGGATTGAAAATTTCTTAAAGGAAACATCATATAGAAGGTCGCTGACCAAAGAGGTAACATGAATATTTGAGATTTCAAATGGATGAAGATGTGATGACTTGAACTGTTTTTCCAATGTTATTTTTCCCTTTTTGGCCTAAAGAAAGAGTACAGATTGGCATAGATTACCTCTTTATATCAAATTGCAACAAAGAAATACCTAAGTAGATAAAATCCTTGTGACCTACTTCTCATTCAGAATTGCCAAAAATATTTCCCTCTGTGGAAGAAAGCTGCCTATAGAATATTCTCCTTGACCTTCCACTAAGGTCCAAAATGGAAGAGGTCAGTTTCTAATCATGTCTTAATGTATTGGTTCACTGTTGACTCTCTGGGCTATTTATGCAAACATAATTTCTTATAAATAAAAGTGAAGCCTTGGATAGGCTTATTGACTTTGGGCATAACTGCAGGTCTTGAGGTAATCAGAGAAAAAGAGTTCCTCTCATTGCCTAGGACAATAACCAAATGGCAACCCACTTCAGTATTCTTGCTGGGGAAATCCCATGGACAGAGAAGTCTGGTGGGCTACGTCCTTGGGGTTGCTTAGAGTCGGTCATGACTGAGCAAACACCCAATGTCTGAATAATTCAACCTTTATTTATAGTATCAATTACAGATCATCCACATTCAGATACATAGATGGCATTATATTTGATTACAGAATTTTAGATTAGATAATGAAGGTTAATGGATGGATCAAAATTTCCTTTTGAACTTTATCTGGAACATTATCTTGGCATCGTCTTTCTCCCTGCCCACACACTTTCATGATGTGTTTGTCCCACCATTATAAATTCATTGCTGTATTTGATATTTTTTCTAGAATATGAGTGCATAATAATCTCTGTTTCCAACACTTAACATATTGCTTGGCCAGTGATGTTCAGTATGTGTTTATTAGGAGACTAAGAAAGTGAATTTTCCCCTGGTGGCTTACCTGGTAAAGAATGGCTTCCCTTGTGGCTCAGCTGATAAAGAATCTGCCTGCAATGCGGGAGACCTGGGTTCGATGCTTGGGTTGGGAAGATCCCCTGGAGAAGGGAAAGCCTACCCACTCTGGTATTCTGGCCTGGAGAATTCCATGGATTGTATAGTCCATGTGGTCACAAAGAGTCAGACACGACTGAGCGATTTTCACAAGCAAGTGAATAAATGAAGGATTGTAGATTTATAAATATATCAAGAAAAAGAAAAAGACCTTAAACTATCTGGTTGAATCTCTTAAAAAAGTTTTTCATTTTATATGGAAGTAAGTTAATAGTATCTAATTTATTTGATTAAATAATATTGATGAGGTAAGAGCTTTTCAAGGATATTATCAATCTCATTAATATTCAACTTTTATCGAATGCCTCTTCAGTACAAGTGCAAGGGCAAGTCACTCAGTCGTGTCCGACTCTTTGCAACCCCGTGGCCTCTACAGTCTGTGGAATTCTCCAGGCTAGAATACTGGAGTGGGTAGCCTTTCCCTTCTTTGGTACAAATCAGCCATAAAAAATTAGAGGTATCAGGCATGGTTCTTGCCTTCTAGGAATTCATGACAAAATTGAAAAGCAAAGATATTTGCTTAAAAATATTATGTCTAATATAGAAAATGTGCATGTGTCTTCACAATAAGTCATTTCAGTCACACTTGTGACACTATGGGCTGTAGCCCGCCAGGCTCCTCTGTTCATGGAATTCTCTAGGCAAGTATATTGGAGTGGGTTGCCATGCCCTCCTCCAGGGGATCTTCCAGACCCAGGGACTGAACCTGAGTCTCTTATGTCTCCTGCCCTGGCAGGCGGGTTCTTGAGCACTAGCACCAGCTGGGAAGCCCCACAGGAAACGTGTGCTAGAAGTCAACTGAGTACAATAAAAAGTGAGAGGTGCCAGAGTTAGGAAGGGTACCTGCAAGGACATTCTGAAACCCAGGTAATATCAAAAGTCACAAGAGGGAAGAGATTTCGTCAAACACTAAGCTCCTCTAATTGTTCATCGATGACTAACCACTGACTCATAATCTTGTCCTTTCCCATATATTTCTCACTATCTTAGAGCTGACTGCCTTTGAAGGCATTATTTATATATTCCACATAAAAACAACTGAAAAAAAGAATGAAATTAGTATCTGTTGACCACCTGCTATATCCCAGATATTGCAGTCAGAATTTTACATAATATATCCCTACCTCAAACACTTTAGAACATAAACACATTCACAATGTTTTTTTAAAGATTTAAAAATATTTTTATCTGCATCTTTTCTGACAGAGCCTAACCTGGACAAGAACCTTTTCCCCCCATAGAACAACTTTGTTGTGATGTACTTACAGAAAACAAAGACTTATTTTATATTTACAGCTTAATGGGTCTTGACAAATGTATACTCCTTTATGTTCAAAAGAGAATATTATCTTCACCCCCCAAATTCCCTGATGTTCTTTTGCAACCCATCTTGGCCTTAGACTGCCTCTGATATGCTGTTGGTCATTATAAATCCATTTGCCTTATCAGGAATCACATCTAAATGAAATCATATGGTCTGTACCCTTTTGTATATGGCTTCTTTCATATGGAGTGTTTCTGAAACTCACCCAGGTCCTTGCATGTAGAGGTGGTTAAAGATTTGTGTTTTTAATTTCTTAGTAGTAGTTCATCTTATGAATATATTGCAGTTTGTTTATCCAGTCTCCTTTTGATGGGCATTTACATAGTTTTCCTTTGGGAGGATGATAAAATTGGGGTGAACCTTGATTTTCAAGACTTTGTGTAGAAATGTGTTATTTCTGCTGGTGAGCACCTAAGAGGGGAGTTGCTGGCTATATGACAACTGCACATTTCGCTTTGTGTTTGTTGCATTTTGCTTTTCCAGCAGAAATGTGTGAGAGGTCCAGTTCCTCCTTATCTTCACTAGTGCCTGATATTGTTAATAGTTTCACATAAGCTTTCCTGTTGGTGTGTAGTGGTATCTCACTGTAAATTTAATTTGCATATCAAATTAAATCCATCTCTGACAGACTAATGGTACTGAGCGTCTTTACTTAGGCTCATTAGACATTTGTTTGTCTTCCTTTGAGAAGTATCTATTCAGATCGTTTGCCCACTTTTGTGTTAAGTTGCTTGTGATAGAGTTGTAAGACCTCTCCATGTTTTATGGATGCAAATCCTTTGTAAGATACACGTTTTACAGATCTATTCTCTCTTTCCATGTCTTTTTTTTAAAAGAAGACTAGTTTTTAGGGCAGTTTTAGGGTCACCCCAGAGTTGAGAGGAAGGTACCAAGAGTTCCCGCATATCCCCTCTCCCATTATCAACATCCTCCACAAAAGTAGCACATTCGTTACAGTTGATGAGCTGCGCTGACACACCACTGTCAGTCCGAGTCCATCGTTTACCTTAGGGTTCACTCTTGTTTTACCTTCTGTGGGTCTGAAAAAAACATATACTTATATCCGTTGTTACAGTACACGAGGACTATTCTCACTGCCCTAAAAATCCTCTGTCCTGGGCCTGTTCATCCCTGCCCTCTCACCTCCACAACCACTGAACCTTTTATTGTCACCATAGTCTTGCCTTTTCCAGAATGTCATATAGTTGCAACCATGTGGTGTGTAGCCTTTGCTGATTGGTTTCTTTCACGTAGTTATTGCAGTTTAGTCTCGTCCGTGTCTCCTCATAGCTTGATAGCCCATTTATCTTTAGTGCTGAATAATATTTCACTGTCAAGATGTACCACAGTTTATCCATTTACTTACTAAAGGGTTTCTTGGTTGCTTCCAAGTTTTGGCAATTATGAATAAAGCTGCAGTAAACATCCATGTGCAGATTTTGCGTGGACATAAATTTTCAATTCATTTGAATAAATACCAAGGAGGAAGCATGATTGCTGGGTTGTGTGATGAGAGTGTGTTTAGTTTTGATTATCATTTTATTTTCATAGGTTTCTTTTCTTTTTTTTTACTAAGAGCAGGAGGTTTTAGTTTGATACAGTCCCTTTTACCTCTTTTTGTCTTTTATGGTTTGTGCATGGTCTGGTGGCAATTTCACATGTCTAGAGGGAGAATTCTCCCCATGCTTAATACTATTAAAGTTCAGTTACTTGACTGACTCTACATGAGGCAGTAATATTGAGGATCATCACGTAAGAGTGATTTTATCTTATACATTTTTTAACCAGTGCTCTGGATAATGAAGTGATTCATAGGCACTGTCCTCCTAACTGCCTGAATGTCGAAGCAGAAAGAGTTATAGTGCCGCGGGGTCAGGAAGGAAATGATAAGACATCCTTTCCATCCATTGGATAAACATTTTAACAGTCAGATCATTTGTCTAATGCACATTTCCAGAACCTGTTTTCATCATAAGCAGCAACGTAGCATAACTCATCTGGATGTTAGAGCAGGAAAAGAAATAAGAACCTTCTCTCCTTTTTGTCATTATAAGATGCCTGCCTGACTTTCCACAGCTTAGCAGTAGGACATTTGCAGTTAACATGTCACTTGTTTTCAAGTAGAATCATGCCTTGGGAGTGGCTAAGTGGTCCTCTGGGCAGAGTGGGAGCTTTCTAATCAAACGAAGCCCAGGCATGTATGCTAGGCTAGCAGAGTGAGCAGGTCACTGAAAGTCCTGAGCGACGGTTTCCATCATCTGTAAGATGTGAAGATTTGAATGTATGCATCGAAATATAGTAGGCTCTCACTAGATAGGTTTTTTTTTTTTTTTTTTTTACTAATTGGTGATATAAATAATGAATTAGAAATTTTATTTCTGGTGCATTTTTATCATTAGAAGAAAGAGAACTGAGACATTCAGGGCAAAATATCAAGATTAAAAACTTGGTCTTTGTTTTCCATAAATTCTACCTAGGATTTTACTCATGATCATAACCTAATTGTGTTTTTTTTTTTTTCCACAAGAAGCATATCTTAGAAGTGATGGATATTGAATTATGTCATTGCTATACAAAACCAGAGAACAAAGTGGCATCACAATTATTTTCAAATCTTAGGCAAACAGATATTATTGAGGGACCACGTTTTTCTATGATACCTCTTAAAATTTTGAATAAGTAGTAAATTACCCTGCTGATTCAAAACCCAAACAATAAGGCTACACCAAGAAGGCTTAACCTCCGCTGTTCCCCCCATCTGTAAAGTTCTCCTTACCTTGTTCCCTAAGCTAATCAGTTTTATTACCTACTCTGTTTTTTAAGTCAATTTGAACAAATATGGGCTTCCCTGGTGGCTCAGACTGTAAACAATCTGCCTGCAATGCAAGAGACCTGGGTTCAATCCCTGGGTCAGGAAGATCCCCTGCAGGAAAGCATGGCATCCCACTCCAGTATTCTTGCCTGGAAAATCTCATGGACAGAGGAGCCTGGTGGGCTACAGTCCACGGGGTCGCAAAGAGTCGTACATGACTGAGTGACTAAGCACACAGACAAAAGTTAGTATACTACGTACTCTGTTGTACATCTAGCTTATAAAAATGTATCGGTAGAAATTAACATATCGTCCTTACAGAGTGGCCGTGCTAAGATTCTGTGTAGCATTCCAACCTCATTGCATGTGCTGCGGAAGCAAAAACCCTGCAAGTCCTTTGCTAAATTAAAAAAGTGACCTACCTCTCCACCTGGATGACTCAGTTCTCTTCTTGCCTAGAGGCAGAAAGTGGCAACAGGTAAGAACTCAAGGCCCCTGGAATTTTTGAAGACATAATTCTAGCATGTAACTGCTCAGGGAAAGAGGCTCTGGGAATTCTGACGGTCTTCCCTCTGGCAAAATCAGTCTTGAGGGGTTGGTTTTAGCCTGCAGGCTTATGCTACAAATAGAAGCATGTTTCAGCCTAAAAGTTAATACAGCTTTTCATTGAAGAGTGAATGTTTTCATGTGTAACACTTGAAAGGGAAAAGTGTCTAATATAGTCTTACCTCCTGATTAGAGGAAGTGACTGGAAGGAAATCCTTCTAAGGCAATTGCTTGTAGCGCCGACTTACTTGTCACCCTGGAAGAAGCTATAAGCTTCTTGGAACACTATCTCCCAAGAACATACAGGAGAGGCCTTTCTCTGAGTCATAATGATGGGTGCAGCATGGTGTTGGAGACGCTGTTGTAACTGAAGTTTATTTGGTAGCTAAAATTTCTGAATTCAGTTTCATCTTTGAGTTTATAAGCATCCCAGCTTGTTTTTCTAAAATCTAAAAGCACATGTATACAATATACACGTATACACATGCCTTACAATAATGGAAGGCAGGAGCACGTTAGGGTCAGATATACAATATTAAAAAGTATAAGGTCACCTAAGTCATTCATAATTTATTTACTGAAAATTTATTTATATCATATTATATATTATGTATGCTTATGATATGATATATGATATGACTTATATGTGGAATCTAAACAAGTAATACAAATGAACTTATTTACAAAACAGATATAGACTGTACAGACGTAGAGAACACACTTATGGTTACCAAAGGAGAAAGAGGGGAGGGATAAATTAAGAGTCTGGGATTAACAGATACCTACTATATAAAAAATAGGTAACAACAAGGACCTTCTGTGTAGTTCAAGGAACTATAGCCAACATTTTTTGAAGTGAAGTGAAGTTGCTCAGTCATGTCCGACTCTTTGCGACCCCGTGGACTGTAGCCCACCAGGCTTCTCTGTCCATGGGATTCTCCAGGCAAGAATACTGGAGTGGGTTGCCATTTCCTTCTCCAGAGGATCTTCCCGACCCAGGGATCGAACCCAGGTCTCCCACATCATAGGCAGATGCTTTAACCTCTGAGCCACCAGGGAAGCCCAACATTTTTTTTTTAATACTCTATAATGAAAAAGAATCTGAAAAAGAATAGACATATACGTGTATGTGCGACTGAACCCCTTTGCTGTTCACCTAAAACTAGTGAAGTGTGAATCAACTACACTTCAATTAAAACCAACAATGATTAAGGAAGGAATTCACCTGTCATTTCCTCAATAGATTTACCTTTATTTCTGTGTTTTATTTCCGCTAATCATCAAGTTCATTTGCATTTACTGAGTGCAAAGCAGGACTGGAAAAGAACAGGTGCCCTGAAGACAGGCATAAACTAGTCTGGTGGCCACTGTTTCTGGGTTGCTAGATTGTAAGAGAGAACACGGGCAAGCCACGAGAAGCGACAGCGACTTAAACGTCAAGACCAAGTGCTCTCAGCTGTGTAACATCGTGGTTTCCTCTCCAGATAGTGGCTCCATCTCAGGACACTGATGGCAGGGCTTATCTTCTCAAGAATGTGTAAGGAAACCCTGTAAATTTTGCATCCATGTCAACTCATACTACAGGGACAACGGCTGGCAGAAATCAGACCCAGTTCTACTTTTGGAAGCCTGCGGAGGCTGGCTATCCTCAGAAGTGTCCTTCCACCAGGATTTTTAGCAATCTAGACAGAAACAGAATAATTTTCCTGCTTGGTCATGTCACATCATCTCTTCAAGTGTGCAAGGACATCACCCTTACTGTCTGTACCAGGTGTGGCACCTCCGGCCCCTTATTCTGGACTAGCATGTGGAGTATCATTCAGGTGCAGCGGTACTCTGCTTTTATATGCTGTGGTTTTCAAGCTTTTACATCCTCATAACTGACATGAGTTATTTTAGTAGAGGGATTCCATTTTCAGTCAATAAATATTGAGTGCAACTATGTACCAGATCCTCCTCTAGGGGCCAGGGATAGAATCCCCTGATATTCTGGAGCTTTGGGAAGGATAGCGAATATACAAGTATATATTTGTTCAGGTCAGTTCAGTTCAGTCGCTCAGTCGTGTCCGACTCTTTGCGACCCCATGAATGGCAGCACGCCAGGCCTCCCTGTCCATCACCAACTCCTGGAGTTCACTCAGACTCATGTCCATCGAGTCAGTGATGCCATCCAGCCATCTCATCCTCTGTCGTCCCCTTGTTAGCAGGGGATAGTTAAAGAAGAGAAAGGGCTGAGAGAGTGTGGCTGATTTAGGGTGAATGATGAGGGAAGGAAACCCTGACCTGCCATCCTTGGGGAGTAACTTGAGTTCAATGAGTGAATGAGCCACATGGATAACAAATGCAGGAATGGCAGATGGCAAATGCCCTGGGCTTTGCCTGGGAGTGTGTTTGCCATATTCAAAGACGAGCAAGGAGGTACCATGGATAGAAAAATATGAAAGAAAGGAGAGAAACAGGAAAGGCGATCAGACACACAAGCAAGGGGCTGAATGGGGAGCATGAATGATTTTATGGAACTGTGGCCTTTATGGCAAGTGAGGTGGGAAGCCACTGGGGGGAGGTGGAGCAAGGAGAGACTGGAGACGTCACGTCAGTGTCTCACTCTGAGGGCCAGGGAGCAAGGGTAGAAACGGGGAGCTCACTTCCAAGGCTGTCACAGTACTCTAGGCGAGAGATAATAGTGGTTGCAACCAGTAGCTAGAGGACTCAGTCTGACTTAATTGTTAGCCAGTAAACAAGGCTATGGTTTTTCCTGTGGTCATGTATGGATGTGAGAGTTGGACTATGAAGAAGGATGAGCGCCGAAGAATTGATGCTTTTGAACTGTGGTGTTGGAGAAGACTCTGGAGAGTCCCTTGGACTGCAAGGAGATCCAACCAGTCCATTCTGAAGGAGATCAGCCCTGGGATTTCTTTGGAAGGAATGATGCTGAAGCTGAAACTCCAGTACTTTGGCCACCTGATGCGAAGAGTTGACTCATTGGAAAAGACTCTGATGCTGGGAGGGATTGGGGGCAGGAGGAAAAGGGGACGACAGAGGATGAGATGGCTGGATGGCATCACTGACTCGATGGTCGTGAGTCTGAGTGAACTCCGGGAGATGGTGATGGACAGGGAGGCCTGGCGTGCTGCGATTCATGGGGTGGCAAAGAGTCAGACACGACTGAGCAACTGAACTGAACTGAACTGAAACATCTCTCAAGAGAATTTCGGCCAAGCAATGTGCCTGAGTCTGTGCTGTTAACCACTGCCCTGTTCGTAAAAAATAAAAACAGTAAGTGAATGTTATAATAATGAAATAGATTGATTTCATTCATATAAAAGTTTTTGAGCCATGCCTATACCTCAGACAACTTTTATTGGATCCCTTCAGGATGATTACCAGATATGCGTGTTTTTTTTTTCAATTTTCAATTTTATTTTACAAATTTTTGTGTGTGTGTGTTTTTAATATTGCTTTTACTTTTCCTAACTCATTTCATGACAGAGTTCTTATTATTTTTATCCCAAAACATGATTAAAAAAAATGTCTTCTTAGAGAAGATGAAAGCTATTTTTTCTTCCTTTAAAATTTGGACTGCATTGGTAATAAATAAAGCAAAATGATACTTAATACTAGAACTATGAGACCCAGATCATAGGTTTCCCTGTATCTCATCACCTATGGTCTGGACCTGTTAGCCTGTTTCTTTTTATAGGAGGATGCATAGACATATCAGGACCAATGCCATCTGGGGAAGAATAATAATTCAAAAGAAGTTACGGGAAACATCCATTCAGTCAGCCAGTTATTGAACTGTGGCGGTGTGTTGGCCACCGTGCCATCATGTAAAGATGAATATTACAGTCTGGTTGAGGAAACAGCACATAATCTACAGTTACACCGAAGCGTGATGCACAGACCACAGGAGACTTATGTGCAGAGCACCGTGGGAGTAGACGGAGGGAGGTGTTGGAAGATGTTGATGGATGAGCTGAAGCTAGAAGGAGGTTGCTTGGTAGACAAGGAAATCTGTTGACTAGTTTTTGAACTTGTCCGAGAAGAATGAAATTAGTAGGTGCTCATTCTAAAAAAAAAGTAGTTCACAACTGGGGAAAAACTGTATAAAGATTATGCTGGTGTTATTAGACAGCATATCTTTTGCTCAGGCCCCAGGTATAAGTTAAGACTCTTCATTGTCAATTAGATGGAATAAACCAGGGGGTTGATGTTGGCTTCTGGACGGCAGGAGTATTATTAGATATAGCTGCTATCAAGAGAATCTGTGGTAAGACCTGAGTCCTCAGTGATGTTAATAATTTTTAAAGACCTGTTTTGAAGTCTTTCTACATGCGTTATAACTTTAACCTGTGAGAATGTTCCTGAGGTTTTGCAGGAAAGTTTAAAAAAAATAAATTTGAATTGCTTTTATACAGATCAAAGGAGATTATAGGTACAGGAACCATAAATTTAAGGCTTATTATGTAGTCAACATTCTTTTAGTTTTTGAAGGCATTCAAGCTTGCAATTAAGACAGAAGAGAATGGAATAAATCAGACTTTGGTATAACTAAATCTTGGCTTTCTCTCCTACCTGCTATCCTTATTTAATTCATCTTTGCTTAGTCATATGAAAAATTGGAAAATAGTGGTACTTTTCATCATAGTTGAAAATGATATTAGTAGACATAAAGCATTTAGCAGAATGACTGGTACAGATTAAGTGCTTAACAGTTATTATCGTTGTTCAGTCACTCAGTCATGCCCAAACTTTTCAACCCCATGGAGCAGCGTGTCAGGTTTCCCTGTCTTTCACTGTCTCCCAGAGTTTGCTCAGACTCACATCCATTGATTCAGTGATGCCATCCAACCGTCTCATCCTCTGTTGTCCCTTCTCCTGCCTCCAATCTTTCTCAGCATCAGGGTCTTTTCCAATAAGTTGGCTCTCCACATCAGGTGGCCAAAGCATTGGAGCATCAGCTTCAGCATCAGTCTTCCCAGTGAATATTCAAGGTTGATTTCCTCTAGGATGGACTGGTTGTATCTCCTTGCAGGGACTCTCAAGAGTCTTCTCCAGCATCACAATTTGAAAGCATCAATTCTTCGGCACTCAGCCTTTTTATGGTCCGACTCACATCTGTATGTGACTACTGGAAAAACCATAACTTTGGCTATATGGACCTGTGTCAGCAAAGTGATGTCTCTGCTTTTTAATATACTTTGTTTGTTTAATATGCTAGATTTGCCATGGCTTTTATTTCATTGTGGGCCTTTTAATTTCTTGGCTACAGTCACTGTTCACAGTGATTTTGGAGCCCAAGAAAATAAAATCTGCCACTGTTTCCACTTTCCCCCCATCTATTTGCCATGAAATGATGGGACGGGAAGCCATTATTCTTTTTTGTTAATTTTTATTAAAGTATAGTCGTTTTACACTGTTGTGTTAGTTTCTGCTATACAGCAAAGGGAACCAGCTATATGTTTATACATATTCCCTCTTTTATGGGTCTCCAGTCCATTTGCGTCACCATGGAGCAGTGAGTTGAGTTCCCTGAGCTGTACAGTTGGTTCTCATCAGTTGGCTTTTTATACGCAGCAAGTGCATGCTTGTACTCAGTCGTGTCAGTTTGTGACACTGTGGACTGCAGCCCACCAAGGCTCCTCTGTTCATGGGATTTTGCAGGCAAGAATACGGGACTGGGTGGCCATTTTCTCCTGCAAGGCATGTTCTCGATCCAGGGATCAAACCCACACCTCCTGCATTGCAAGCAGATTCTTTACCACTGAGCCGCGAGAAAGTGTATATATGTCAATTACAGTCTCCCAGTTTATCCCGCCCTCCCTTCCCCACTTAGTATTCATACACTTGTTCTCTACATCTGTGTCTCTCTTTCTGCTTTGCAAATAAGTTCATCTGAACCATTTTGTAGATTTCACAGATAAGCAATATTATACGATATTTGTCTTTCTCTGTTTGGCTAACTTCACTGTTTATGACAATCTCTGGTCCACCCATATCTCTGCAGGTGGCACTATTTCACTCCTTTTATGGCTGAGCATATTCCATTGTATATATGTACCGCATCTTTATCCATTCCTATATCGATGGACATTTAGGTTGCTTCCATATCCCGGCTACTGTAAATCATATTGTAATGAACATTGAGGTGCATGTATCCTTTTGAATTATGGTTTTCTCTGGGTATTTGCCCAGGAGTGGGATTGCTGGGTCATATGGTAGATATGTTTTTAGTCTTTTTAAGGAACCTCCATACTACTCTTTATGGAACTTTCCAGGTGGCGCTAGTGGTAAAGAATCCACCTGCCATTGCAGGAGACTTAAGAGATGTGGTTGGATTCCTGGGTTGGGAAGATCCCCTGGAGTAGGAAGTGGCAACCTACTCAGTATTTTTGCCTGAAAAGTTCCATGGACAGGGCATCAGAAGATAAGATGACTGGATGGCATGACTGATTCAATGGAGATGAACTTGGGCACACTTTGAGAGATGGTGAGGGACAGGGAGGCCTGGTGTGCTGCAGTCCATGGGGTCACAAAGAGTCAGACACGACTGGGTGACTGAACAACAACAAAGAGACTGTATGCTGTAGAATATCTTCTCTCCCCTTGTGATGATCAAAATGTGCTGGCCCAGTGTCTCACTTTCTTGGTTCATACTGCCTTATAAACAGATACAGATTAATATAATAGTGATTTTTAATATTTATGGGTTACTCCTTCTAGGTGACAAGGTTAAAAACTAGCAAAAGCTTGTAACACATATAGTTTTGTTTTAATCTTAAATATAGATTTAAAAAACCCTGAATAATATCAGTACTAATTTGCCAGGAATGAGATGGTGTTATGCAAATAACTACAGGGGGTGATTCATTCTGAAGAACATGGGAGAATTTTTAAAATCTGAATGATAGTTCTTGGCATTTCAGTGTGTGTGTATGTGTGTGTGAGTGCGCCCATGCACTTTAAATTCTCTTTCCACTTCCATTCTTTGCCTACATGTAATTATGACATTCCAAAATAGGCATGGACTTCAGAGCCAATGTTAGTTATTAGATTGTGAAATTAGAATTTCCAGCTCAGCTATTTTATATTCCCTTTATTAAGACTTTCTCAGTGGTTGGTCCTATCCAATCTACAATTATAATGCTGTATTACATCCACAGAATCATCTGAGTTCTCCTAAGAAGGAATATATTTCCTATGAGGCTAGCTCTGGAGGGTCAGCCTTTAGGAAATCTTTTCTAGAGAAAAACCAGAATGACCAGTGTGGGAGTTCAGTGATTCTCCAGAACTTCACAGCGGTTCTCACCTCAGAGCCTTAACACAAACGGGGATTCACTTAAGGTATGTCAACAGTAATTTCCTGTAAGTAAAATACAAAAGTTTCTAAATAAAATACCTAAATGCAAACGGATTGAAAGCTGACCGTACGATTGTGTGATCCTCTTGGGTGGAAGGGAAAGGAGCTGTAGTCACAGACATTTTGTATATAGCTTAAAACAGATTCCCCAAACTCTAGGCTGCCTCCGAATCTTCGGGAACACTGGTGACATTCAGATTCCTGGGCCCTCCCTCCATGAAGTTTGATGTTGTTCATCCAGGTTGAGGTGTAAATGCACATTGTTAACCTGCAACCCAGGTGACTCAGACTCAAGTGGGAAGAGATCATTCTTTTCACAAATAGCCACTAGGTTTCACAGAAGGCAACCTGTCTCCAACAGGTCTCATGACTTCCTTCCAGCCTGACTGCCTTGTCCTGCTCCCAGTCTAAGACTGGCTGGTATGTTCTCAGTAACAAGCAGTTTGGCTCATAGACCCTCATTTCGTACAGCAGGTGCTGACCGCCGCCAATTGCTAATGCAAATCACCCTTCTCTTCAGCGGCACTAGCAGAGACTGTAGAAGACTTCTCTGAATTATATATCACTGCCACCTACAAATAACAACACAGAGAATGCAAGAACAGGTTTTTTTTTTTTTCATTTCTAAAGAGTACATATTATATGAAAAAGCTACTCAATGGATGGGATAAGAGAGGTCCAAAATGCTGAAATTATGAGTTGCTTACCCAGTGTGAAGAGAGGTGATAGGGAAAAAAGAAGCAAAATTTGTAAGTATTCATAGTATTCCCCAGCAACACTACAAACAATACTAGAGTATTTTTGGTTGTTTTTTATCTGCAAGCTATAATTGCTATGTTTTATTATAAATTAATACTGCTTATTAATTATGCTCTTTGCTTTGGGTTTTTTCTTCTGTTTTATCATACTTACTGACAGATTTAAAAAATACTGACTGTTGCTGAATCCCTAATCATTGTTGTTTGAGATTTTGGCATTAATTTAGTGCCATGCTTTAAATAACATTATAGCCAAGCTAAAAAAGATAGATGAGTCTTGCTTCATTTGTATATGATGGAAGAGCCATCTTTCCTAACTAGCCATTATTTCTAGAATGTCTCTATCCATTCACACATGTAAGGGAACAGTTTCTTACAGTTAGAACAGATAGAAACTGTTTCAACTTTCTGTCATTGAAACTGATGATCTTTTTTAGAATCTTATAATTATTCAATTCTGGAATAAGGCAAATATTCTACTTCCAGTTGGCTATGTGAAGGCAGTAACTATTTCTTTTTTAAAAAATTGAAGTACAATTGATATACAGCATTATCTTATAGGAGTACAGTATAGTGATTCACAATTTTAAAAGGTTATATTTAATTTAGTTATTGTAAAATATTGGCTATATTTCCCCTTGTTGAACAATATGTCCTTGTAGCCTACTTTGTACCTAATTGTGTCTCTTACTCCCTTGCCCTTGTACTGAACGTCCCTGCTTGCCTTTCCCTCCTGGTACTGCTAATTTGTTCTCTATGTCTGTGAGGCTGCTTCTTTTTTGTTATATTCACTATTTGTTGTATTTTTTAGATTCCATGTATAAGTGTCACACAGTATTTGTCTTTCTCTGTTTGGCTTATTTCACTTAGCATAGTGCTCTCCAGCTGCATCCATGTTGCTGCAGATGGCAAATTTTCATTATTTTATGGCTGAGTAGCGTTCCATTGTATCTGTACACCACATCTTCTTTGTCCATTCATCTGTTGATGGACACTTGGGTTGCTTTCATATCTTGGCAGCTCTAAATAATGCTGCTATGAACTTTGAGATGCATGTATCTTTTAAAAATTAGTGTTTTGGTTTTTTTTTTGGGGGGGGCATATATATCCAGGGTGGAATTGCCAGATCATATGATAGTTCTATTTTTAGTATTTTGAGAAATTTCCACACCATTTTCTGCAGTAAGTGAAGTCGCTCAGTCGTGTCCGACTCTTTGCGACCCCATAGACTGTAGCCTGTCAGGCTCCTCCCTCCATGGGATTTTCCAGGCAAGAGTGCTGGAGTGGATTGCCATTTCCTTCTCCAGGGGATTTTTGCAGTAGCTGCAACAATTTGCATTCCCACCAACATTGTACAAGGGTTCCCTTTTCACCACATCCTCACCAACATTTGTTACTTGTGCTCTTTTTCACGATAGCCATTCTGACAGGTATGAGGTGATATCTTATCATGGTTTTGAATTCCTTTTCTCTGATGATTAGCAGTGTTGAACATCTTTTTATGTGCCTATCAGCCATCTGTCTTCCCTCTTTGGAGAAGTGTCTGTTCACTTCTTCTGCCTATTTTCTTTTTATTTTACCTTATTTTACTTTACAATACTGTATTGGTTTTGCCATACATCCACATGAATCTGCCACGGGTGTACATGAGTTCCCAATCCTGAACCCCGCCTCCCACCTCCCTCCCCATACCATCTCTCTGGGTCATCCCAGTGCACCAGCCCCAAGCATCCTGTAATCCTGCATCGAACCTAGACTGGTGATAACTAAACCAGGAAGAAATAGAAAATCTTAACAGACCCATCACAAGCACGGAAGTTGAAACTGTAATCAGAAATCTTCCAGCAAACAAAAGCCCAGGTCCAGACGCTTCACAGCTGAATTCTACCAAAAATTTAGAGAAGAGCTAACACCTATCCTACTCAAACACTTCTGCCTATTTTTTAAATTGAGTTGTTTAATTAAGTTTAATTAGGTCCTACTTGTTAATTTTTGCTTTTTTGTAATTTAGGGGATGGATCCTAAGAAACATTACTGAACTTTATGTCAGAGTTTTGTCTATGTTTTCTTCTGAGAGCTTTATAATATCCAGTCTTACATTTAGATCTTTAATCCATTTTGAATTTATTTTTGTATGTGGCATTAGAGAATGTTCTAATTTCATTCTTTTACAAGTAGTTGTCCAGTCTTCCCAGCACCACTTATTGAGGAGACTGTCTTCTCCACTGTATATTCTTGAAGGCAGTAACTGTCTCTGAAATTCTAAAAATCTTTCATTGTTTCATTTGTTTGTATGGAGAAGTGAAGGATAATATTATAAGTTTTACTTAAATTTTTAATGCCTACCATTTTCGCATTGTGCTGACCCATTATATGGAAATTGGACCTCACTTAACTCCCTTTTTTCAATTGTCACTCATGGAACACCTAATTATGCTCAGGCAATATAGTCAACACTGAAGAAATAAAAATGAACATGGTAGTCTTTGACAGTAGTCCCAGAGTTAACAGTCTAGTTAAAGAGAGAGAAGAAAGACACAGTAAAAGCCACAGAAGATGATGAGTGCTGGAGAAGAAGCAGATACTGAGTGCCATGGAGGTAGTCATCATTCACAATGTTTCGCTGAGTACCAGACTGTCTGGTTGCTGAGAATACAGAGTACAGTCACTGAATTCAAGAGATTCTCATTATAGAGGAGGGTGGTGGTTAATTTTAATGATAGACAATTGCACGTAATATTATGAAAGCAAATTCTATTCGCTGGGAGGCAGTGGGAGACCAGGTACAGTTTCCTGGAAGAGGCGTAACAGAAAAGAGTCTTAGGTGACGGGCAGGAGTTCCCCAGGCAAAGGCAGAGGACCAAAGGCACAGGGTACAAGGCAGGTTGTGGGGGCTGTGCAAGCGGTTATTGTCTCTGGAGAACTGAGTCCAAGACAGAGGCTGATGGGAGCTGTAAGTGAAGGAAACAGGCCAGTCCATATAGGGACCCTTGGCCGTCTGAAGAAATAGGACTTTATCCTGTCCCCAGGGGACATTAAAAGTTAAGAGGGGAATGAAACAGCCAGGTTTAATGTTACATTCTGGCAGTTACCTAGCTGGTGGTTTTAAGAAAGACAGTGCTAAGAGCTCAGACACTGAACTGATGGTGCTTGTGAGTCGTGGTGGGCTTCCCTGTTGGCTCAGACGGTAAAGAATCTGCCTGCAATGTGGGAGACCCAGGCTTGATCCCTGGGTTAAGAAGATCCCCTGGAGAAGAGAACAGCTACCCACTCCAGTACTCTTGCCTGGAGAATTTCATGGGCAGAGGAGACTGGCTGGCTGTGGTCCATGGGGTCACAAAGAGTGGGACGTGACTCAAGCAACTTAGCATGCACGTTGAGTCATGACAGTTTTAATGAGGGCAGCCCACTGTTGAAGAGGATGGTAGCAGAGTACTGCAGAGGCCAAGCCAGTAACACTTAGTGGCTGGTTGATGTGAGAAGGAACAATGAAGGAAAAAATCAAGAATGACACCCAGAGTTCTTGTTTGGATCACAAGATGGATGCTGATGCCACCATTTAAGATCTGTGGGGAGAGGTAGGCGTGAAGAGGAAGATGATCAACTTGGTTTTGGAACATGGGGTTTGAGGGGCCCAAGTCACTCTTAGGGGAGCCATCACAGGTAAATATTTGAACATTAAAGGGAATCTGGGCAGGGGATATAGATTTGGAACCCCCCCCCAAGACTTACTCCTTGGAAGGAAAGTTATGACCAACGTAGACAGAATATTAAAAAGCAGAGACATTACTTTGCCAACAAAGGTCCGTCTAGTCAAGGCTATGGTTTTTCCAGCGGTCATGTATGGATGTGAGAGTTGGCCCATAAAGAAAACTGAGTGCCGAAGAATTGGTGCTTTTGAACTGTGGTGTTGGAGAAGACTCTTGAGAGTCCCTTGGACTGCAAGGAGATCCAACCAGTCCATCCTAAAGAAGATCAGTCCTGGTTGTTCACTGGAAGGACTAATACTGAAACTCCAATACTTTGGCCACCTGATGCAAAGAGCTGACTCATTGGAAAAGACCCTGATGCTGGGAAAGATTGAGGGCAAGAGGAGAAGGGGATGACAGAGGATGAGATGGTTGGATGGCATCACTGACTCAGTGGACATGAGTCTGAGTGAACTCCGGGAGTTGGTGATGGACAGGGAGGTCTGGCGTGTTGCAGTTCATGGGGTCGCAAAGAGTTTTTCACGACTGAGTGACTGAACTGAACTGAAGACTATCAGGGTCGCTGAAAAAATCTGAGTTCTATTTTGGACACAGTGAATTTCTGGATCTATTAGAATGTGGCCATGCCCGTCCAAAACTCAGAAGTGAGATTGAGGGAGGTAGATTTTGCAGCCTTCTATGTGGATTGCATTTCTTTCAGCTCACACAAAATATGGTAAACGAGGTGGTTAAATCTTCCCAAGTGCTGGAAGGAAGATGTAAAAGATGAGGAGAAACTAATGAAGCACAGAATAAAGAAGGTCCATAAAAACCGAGCATCACCGTCTACTTGTTGCTGTTGCTTTAGTCACTAAGGCATGTCCGACTCTGCGATCCCATGAACTGTAGCCTGCCAGGCTTCTCTGTCCATGGGATTTTCCAGGCCAGAATACTCGAGGGGGTTGCCCTTCCCTTCTGCAGGGATCTTCCTGACCCACGGTTGAACCCACATCTCCTGCACTGGCAGGCAGGTTCTTTACCACTGAGCCACCAGGGGAGTCTACCACATCTATTAGGCGGTGAGAAGACTAGTTGGTGAAGTGACACAGTCATTAGTGAAAATGCTGTGTTGGGAAGATAGCTCCTGAAGTTGTCATTTCTCTGGCTGTCACTTTGTGGGACTGTAGTTGTAACAGCTCACGCTAGTTGGGGTTTTCTAATCTTCAGTGGTTCTTCTATCTGGTTCACCTTCTAAGACCCAAATTGTGAGGTCAGGATGAGGACACAGTTCTTCCAATCAAAGAAGTTATTATTACTTGGAGCCATTCAATTTCACATTTCATAGCACATCATTGTATGCTTTTCTGTACTTGATTCATGTGTAAATTGAGGCAGAGGAACCCAGTGGGTAGCTGGTTTACTTCTGATGCTCTCTGGACACTGAAGCCATGAGCACAGTTCATTTTCAGGCTTAATGGCCACTTTAGCCCTGGCTGCCCATTGGAATCATCTGGGAGCTTTTACTAAACAGGATGCATTGACTAACCCCCAGAAATTATGATTTAATTGCTGTAGGGTGGGGCCCTGGAGAAGGCAATGGCACCCCACTCCAATACTCTTGCCTGGAAAACCCCATGGACCGAGCAGCCTGGTGGGCTGCAGTCCATGGGGTCGCACAGAGTCGGACACGACTGAAGCGACTTAGCAGCAGCAGCAGCAGCAGCAGCAGGGTGGGGCCCGGGAGTGCTAAGTCACTTCAGTTGTGTCCAACTCTTTGTGACGCTATGGATTGTAGCCCTCCAGGCTCCTCTGTCCACAGGACTCTCCAGGCCAGAATACTGGAGTGAGTTGCCATGTCCTTCTCCAGGGGATCTTCCCAACCCAGGGATCGAACCTGCATCTCTTCCGTCTCCTGCTTTGGTGGCCGGGTTCTTTACCACTATCACCACCTGGGAAGCAGGCCCCAGACAGTCATATGCTTTTAAAAGTCCCCCAGATGATTCTCGTATGTAGACAAGCTTGAGAATCACTGCTGTCAAGTAAGGAAGCAGCTGCTTTGCCAACTCAGAGCAGCAGGAAGAAATCCAGTAAGCTAAATAATGTGTGTGGAAGTATAATATTATTTATTATAAGAGGGTACTGAGGAATGAAATGACGAAGTCCCAGGAAAGAGGCACAAAAAGGTGTTTGTTTTGGTCTTGTTTGTTTGTGGGTTTTAACCTTAAAAGATTTCTGTGCCAGGGTGAGCATTTGACTCAGGCAGTAGACAGCCTGGAAACTTCTGTGGTTCTCGCAGCAGCCAGGAGATCTATGAACGCCCTCCTGTCTGAGCAGGCATTTTTTGTGGGCCCACCCCCTCTGACAGAATAGTTTTGTTAGCCATATATTTATAATTGCTTACCTTGGGATGGCTATGCGTTTTTCTTGTTTTCTAAGCTATCCACTTGCCTCTCCACTTTCTTTATGTATCTCCAGGCAGCACATTCCAAGACATGCATTGTCTTATAGGCTTGGCCCCTTAATAACTGTTTGGCCTTGGGCAAGTTATTTGAATTCCTTTCGAATCCATTTCTTCATCTGTACTCAAGTATGTTGTGCAAGTTAAATCAGATAGTACATCTAAAGTGTTTAGCACAGTGCTGGGAGATTATAAGCTCCCCAAAATGGTTTTCAATGCACGTTGGCATCTAACCTCCTCAGAGCTAAAGAGAGCCCCAGTTACACACGCCAACAGTATGGACTGCAGAGGATCCTCACTTAGCTCTGACCCCAGAGCCCCATCTTTATTAAGGTTCAGTTTAAATTCCTGGTAGGAACAGTCGATGATAGCAAATGCCCTGGTTCCATCACAGACAAATGAGTTGAGTTCCACCAGACAAATGAATCTTCAGGAAGTAACCTAGACATTATTGGGCAATGATTGTATAAAAACATTGCACAAGAAGATGCTGAGTATTATGCTGAGAACAAATAACAGTGTTACCGCAATCTAGCGTTGGTCCAGAGCCTTGCATGAAATCATAAGCAATTAACCCACAGAGACCTCTGTCCATTAACAGTGACTCCACTTTGATTTCAACAGAGATCTGAGTAACATTATCTTTTTACAGTTTGTATCTCTATACCAAAGTGAAAACATCTATCACTGAGTAATGAAGAATGATAACTGAATAATATCATCAGTTTATTGAAAAAGTATAACATGATCATTGATCTGTCAGCTAGGTCATTCTATTGAACTTGACCTCTACTATAGACGTACCTTGGAGATATGGTTCCAGACCATGACAGCAAAGCGAATATCACAGTAAAGTGAGTCACAGGATTTTTTTTGTTCCCTAGTGCATATAAAAGTTATGTTTATAGTATGCGAGACAACAAAAGAGACTCAGATGTGTAGAGCGGACTTTTGGACTCTGGGGGCGAGGGAGAGGGTGGGATGAGATGGGAGAATGGCATTGAAACATGTATACTATCATGTAAGAAACGAATTGCCAGTCTATGTACGATGCAGGATGCAGGATGCTTGGGGCTGATGCTTGGGGTTGGTGCACGGGGATGACCCAGAGAGATGTTTTGGGGTGGGAGGTGGGAGGGGGTTTATGTTTGGGAAAAGAAAAAGGAAAAAAAAAGTGTGCAGTATTATATCTATACCTTCATTAAAAATTGTTAAAAATGCTAATCATCACCGGAGCCTTCAGCAAGTCGTAGTTGTAATATCAAAGATCACAGATCACCATAACAAATATAACAATAAAAAGCTTGAAATGTTGCGAGAATGACCAAATGTGACGAAGATGACAGGAAACAAGCAAATGCTGTTGGAAGCATGGCGATAGACCTGCTCCAGCAAGGTCGCCACAAACCTCCAGCTTGTAAGAGCACTGTATCTGCAAAGCAGGGTAAAGCGAAGCGTGATCAAACGAGCTGTGCCTATACACAGAAATCAACAGAAATGATCCAGGAACTGCAAAAAAGCTTGCCTATTGCCTCCCCCGCCGACCCCCAACAGTGATAATTTCCTTAGGAAACCAAAGTGCAACACGAGAGCACCATCTTGCATTTCCCTGGAATCATTGCCACCATTTCTGCCTTCTGCAGGTGTCTACCATCTGCACCTCTGTCAGCTGGAAGTCTCTCCACGTTGCGGTTAAGTGATTCATTCTCCCAGGTTGTTTTAAGTCTCTTGATATTAATACATTCATTGAGAATCCCGAATGGCTAAGTTCAGTTTTTCCAGATTCTAAAATGCTGCTTTAATACCTGTTCAGTGTGGCAGGTAAGTTCACTCTAGAACTGTGTTGTTGGATGTTGTGTTTGGCCCCAGGCCAAACTGTGATATCAATGTGTCTAGCTAACCTTAGTGCTTTGCCAGATATTCATGTTAAGTGAATGGATGAGTGAATGGCCGCATGTATAGATGAATGGGTGAAGAATGAAGGTGACGGAATAAATTATGAAGGTCAGTTGAGAAACTGTGTTTGCTAGTGAGAAGATGAATTTCATCTACTTATCACCTTAATCTTCATCAGATTCCTCCTTTATTTCCAACTAAACTTGACCCCTGGGTTGGGAAGATCCCCTAGAGAAGGGAAAGGCTACCCACTCCAGTGTTCCGGCCCAGAGAATTCCATGGACTGTATAGTCCATGCGGTCACAAAGAGTTAGTTGGACATGACTGAGTGACTTTAACTCACTCAAGCTTTTACGCTGCCTGTAAGTAAAGGACTTTTGGAGTAGAGCTCACTGACCCTGCAGTGCTCACTAGAGGTCAGGACAGGGCTGGGAACCAGGCGGGCAGAGGCCATTTCGCTCAAAGCATGGAACTTGCTGGGAGACCAAGCCCAGTCCTGGTTTTAGAGCAGGAGTCGACAAAAGCTCAGATAGAAGCCATGAACGAGTATCAATCCAGGGAGCAGGGGCAGAACAGGAAGCAGACGGGGCACAGGTATAAAAAGGACTCCGGAGTCAGGACAATGGCAGCCCACTCCAGGACTCCTGCCCGGAAAACCCCATGGATGGAGGAGCCTGGTGGGCTGCAGTCCATGGGGTCGCTAAGAGTCGGACACGACTAAGTGACTTCACTTTCACTTTTCCCTTTCATGCATTGGAGAGGGAAATGGCAGCCCACTCCAGTGTTCTTGCCTGGAGAATCCCAGGGACGGGGGAGCCTGGTGAGCTGCCGTCTATGGGGTCACACAGAGTCGGACACGACTGGAGCGACTAAGCAGCAGCAGCAGCAGCAGAGTCAGAACAGAACAGGGCTCCTGGGAACCTTGGAGAGCCACTCCATTACTGGAAAATGGGAACCACAGTCTGGAGATAAAATTAGAACTTTTGCAGGAAGAGGAAACGAGCTAATGTTCTAACAACATCTGAGTGGGTTCTAACCACTATTACGTATCTGTTGGATATCAGTTAAAAATGATTTCCTTATAACATTTGCAATTGGTCATAACTTATGACCTTAATTTTTCATCTTAATTTGAGAGACCTCTCATAGTAGTCAAAAGAGCATGTAAAATTGTCTCCTTTTCCCCAAGAAATTTGTTGATTATATAATTTTACCATTTACAATATGTCTTGTTGTATATACAGTGAGTATGTGTCCACCAAAAGCTGACCAGGAATAAATCAGTATAAATTGTAGCAGAGACAAAATAATGTATCTGTAAGGAAGAGTTTTTTGACAGAATAGAGACTGAAAAGGGTTATTTATTTCATTGTTTTGGTAAACGTTTAAGAACAAGATAGTTCTAGTTGGAATTATTGTAGTTTCAGAATGTAAAATAATAGGTTTTATGGGTCCTGAAGTTCCTTATATTTGGGGGAAANATAGAATAGAAAGGTATTTCAGTCTCTTTGTTAGCATAACTGATCAGAATGTGTGTGTGCAAGTTTGCGTGTGTATACATGGATGTTTTACTTATTGATTATGTGGAAAAGATTTTTTTCAGTTTCACACCACTTATGGTAGCATCATGTACAAATTTGATCTGTAGACAAATTTGGCAGACCTCTATGAGGTTTCTCTCATATATGAGCTGTAGGCTTTTAAAACATTTCAGGTTTCTTATGCAGTATCTGATCTTAAGAACTATTAAAGTTGATAGTGCTCGTTTACCAGTTTGTTGTTGCTGGCCTTGTTATAATGATATATTTTAAATTTTGTGTTATCTTTGCTGTCATTCATATTTTGCAGGAAATCAGCAAGAAATGAAAATCTTTTTCCAGTGTCTATGAATTCACTCTTTTTTGTTAATTGAATATTCAAACTGTGAAAGAGGGTTGATTCATTACTTCTCTTTAAAATATTTTTCCTCCTCTTAATAAATCATTGCTTTTGGCAGATAATTTTTATCTGATGGTTTTGTTACAGTCCTCTTCTTGAACCTAGACTGATTTCATTGCTGATTATTATTGCTTTCACTTAATTTTCAGTTAATTTTTTTAAATCAGAATTTTCTCTCAAATCTCTAAAGAATGCTGTTAGAGATAAAAGAAGCTACTTTTCAATATGCTTAAATCAGGCATCTGTAAATACTCAGACTGTTTAAATTGTGATGAGAATGGTGATTTTTCAATTCAGCATTCCTTTAGCCAAGTACCCAAAATACTAATAGCCACTGAGATATGTCTGATATGTGATGGAGGAAAATTCAGAATGGACAGTATTCTTATCCAAGGCAATTAAAATATCCTATTTTTGTAACTTTAGCAAAAATATATGAACTTTGATTATGCCATGCAAGTAAGGGAATCTGAAAATTTACGCTTCTTTGGCTCTATGGCAAATCTTTTTATGAATGACCCCTAACATATGCATCTATGACCCCAAGTATGAACTATGACCCAATCATTTACAATATAATCTGTGTGACACTAGGTAATGTCCAAAAAATTGTAATTTTCAGTTAAGAAAGACATGATCCTAAATTTTTTGCAAGCAACATCTGTATTAGTATTTGTAAATACACTGATGTAGGAAATAGAGAAAAACAGTAATATACTTGAAAACAAGTGAAATGAAAGTTGTATATCACATACACGTACTCGCAGACTGCTTGCTAATAATAATAGCATTACCTGCTTTGACATCCGATGAGAGGAACAATAGCCAACCGTAATTCCATAATTTGATATCTCTAAAACCCAAATTCAGCATTTCCCTAAATCTTGCCAGTCATGCTCATCATATAATACCCAGGAAATTCCACTCTAACTTAGATAATGAATGAGAAAGGACGTATGATTCTTTCTTGGGCATTGTCCCTGGTAAATCACCATCCAGATTATACCTTAAACAGAGAAGAATCTCTAAACATTTGCTGATTTTAACTGAATTATTACTTTATTCAGGTGTTACTGCTTATTTTGAAGTGCAGCTAGTGTGTTACCATTTAAGAATCTGACTCCTAGAATCTCAGTTTGTCCAAAGCTTATACATATAAATTTGACCCTTACCACTAAGCTCTAAGAGTTCTGGGCCCTCTCTTTCTTCTCACTGTCTAACTGAATAGCATTGTTTCGAGTTATGTGAGACCAATAGCACGTGTAAAATATCATGTAAAATGCAAGGCACATCTGAACCAAGTGTTGGTTTTTTCCTTTGTAATCAGCGGATTAAAACTGTTTGAATCAAATTACCATACCTGCCAGAGCTGTTAGATCTGTGTTTACTCAAATTGTTCCCCCAATAAGCACAAAGGTTCTAAATGTTTACGTGTAGCCCACTCTTTGAACAATTGGATCCGAAATATAATGTGGTTTCTAAAAGTTCTGGTAATTAATTTGTCAAACATGCAGGATCCTTTAAAGATTTTTCTCTTTATTTTTGATTTGACTCTTTCCCTAGCTTATCAAGTAGGCTTCTTTGAAAGCTCTCTTTAAAGTATTTATTTGTGTTATATATCGGATTACTCCTCATCTCACCAATCAAGGAAATAACTATGCAGTCTTCTTCAGAAAGGGTAGCAGACGTAGGAAACCAGATAATCAAGAATTGTACTTTTCACTCACTAATCTTGGCATTCCTTTAGAGCAAGGAGAATTCTTTTGTGAAATGGGTTTGATTCAATGAGTAAGATATCTTTTCTTTCTCTGGAGAATGAAAAGGGTTTTGGCTTAGAATAAAAGAACTATTTTTGAAGAATCTGATGAATGTTGTGTAAAATCAATGCTGTATTTTGCAATCTACGTTTTTTTCCCCCCTATGTTTTTTTGTTTTCCAGGCAGTTCTTTTTCCTCTGTTACATACTAGTGAAATATTCTTAAAGCAGTTTCTTGTTGGAGGCATGACGATTAAGTTTCTTGTTGATTCCTTGGCTATTTAATTCAGACCAGCTTCCCTGTTACTTACACAACAAGCACAATATGTGCTGATTTTTCATTAATTCCACATTAATGAATTTAAATTTCATAAAGAAATTTTGCCCAATTTGCTAAGTATTTGTGAAAGCGGTTAATGCGTGCAGTACTGTGTTAGTAACTGCAGACATGGAAATAGTAACTGCAGACATGGAAATAGAACAGATAAAAGTTTTGCTCAAGAAAGTGACAATGAAATAAAGAAAGTTAAAAAGCATCCAAATAAATATAATATAAAATTCAATAAGAAATACCTAAAATGTGCAAAGTATTAAGAGTTAGGAAAATATGTCAGGTTTGGGAGGCAGTGGGAAAGCCTTTATGAATGAAGGACCATTTGAGATGAGTCTCAAAGTTTCGGGAGGGTGCTCAGTAGACAGAGGTGCTTCTTTCCAGCTTGCAAGTGACCAGAAACAAATAAAACACAGAGGAAGAGGCTGAAGCCAGGATCCTGCTGGATCTTAACACTAGTTTTTGCCGTAAGTCCAGTCTGTGTCACTATAGACAAGCAAATTACTCTCATTCATCTTCTCCCTGAAATGATGATGTTGGACTCATGATTCTAATGTGCTCTGTAGTGTTTGAAGCAGGAACAAATATCAGTGTAGCAAGTAGGAGTGAATGAGTGGTCACTCATTAGCTTTGTGTCACTAACCTGCTCAGGCCTTGATAACTCATTTTAAAGTGAGTTTGAGTGAGTCAAAAACGTCTTCAACATTCTCTCTGTAGCTCTGCAATTAAACAGGAACCCAGAACCAAATTCTATTTCCATATCTTTACCAGAGGTAAAGGAAGGTTCCCTTTTTGTTCTTTTAATTGTGGGTATTCTGTTCTATCATGAATAGCACTGTTCTTTGCCCACAGCGGTTGGTCAGTAAGTACATCTGAGTGTCCACTAGTGTCAGGAAACGTGGCAAGTCACTGGGGGGCTGAGAAGGGAAGATGTGGTGCTTTGCAAGATGCTCTGTGTTCAGAGGGGACGTATATACAAAGATAACTAGGAATCCTGGAGAAAATACATGTCAAAAAATGTGGAAGAAAAAATGTGGTATTCATTCATCAAACATTTAATTAGCTACATCTCTGTTTAGGATAAATGCCCGGGGAACCTAGAAATGATCTTGACTAACTCAGACATACTCCCTTAACTGAACTCTTAATAACCATAGTGAATATTGCGGGCATGCTAAATGCTATAAAAAATGTAAGGTACCATGAGCACAAAAAAGCAGGGTACCGGATCTAGTGTGATGGATTGGAGGAACATTTCTGAGGATGTGATGCTTGAGCTGAGATCTAAAGGATGAAGAGAGTGAAACTGGGAAAGAACTAGTATTTCAGGTCGGATGAGGTAGGTGGGAACTTGCATGTAGAAGATCAGGCTAAGAGTGAATAGCTGGTGTTGCAGGTGAAGATGGGTTTGGTTAGAGAGAGAACCTGGAATTTTATGTGAAATGGAAAGCTATCCAAAGGATTTTAAGCAATAAATAGTGTAAGTTGACTATGTCTTGAAAATATCAATTTGGCTGCAATGTGGGAAACAGACTGGAGGAATGAAGGGTGAAAACGGGGAGGACAGATAAGAGGCTGTTGAGTGAGGCAAGAGGTGATGACTTGAACTTGTAGGGTTGCCCCACGTTTTCAGTTTGTAAAAAAACACAGTGTCCAAAAAGAGCAATCAAGTGAAGGCAATAATATAAGGTATGCGCGAATGTGGATTCTAAAACCAAACCAAATGAACAAAGGAAACAAAACTCACAGATACAGAGGACATAATGGTGGTTTTTGCCAGAGGGGAGGGGCTTCAGAGTGAATAAAATGGATGAAAGTTGCCAAGAGAATAAATATGAACAGTTCTCATCATACACATTAGAAAAAAATAAATTATAACTTTGTATTTTAATTGGATGGTGACTAGACTTATTGTGGTGATAATTCCACAGGGCATACAAGTATTGAATCATTATGTTGTATACACCGAAACTAATATGATGTTATATGTCAAGTATACCTCAATAGATTAAAAGACAAGCTTATAATAAAGATGTTTCTAAGTAGTTTCTTGTAAGCTGCTTTCAGCTCAATATTTTTTCAGTGAAAGGAAATTACCCAACCTGTAATTAATGTAGGAAATGTTTAGCAATACTTTTAATAAAGACATTTCTAACTAAGAAAAAAACAAAGAAAGGAAATGTGGAGAACTTTGAGTGAGAGAGATCCTCTTCGGGTAGGGAAGGCAGAAAAGTGAAAGTGAAAATACCTGGGTTAGATCCCTGTTTGGGGAAGATCTGCTGGAGAAGGGATAGGCTACCCACTCCAGTGTTCTTAGGCTTCCCTTGTGGCTCAGATGGTAAAGAATCTGCCTGCAATGCAAGGAGATGCAGGAAACCAGGTTTGATCCCAGGGTCAGGAAGATCCCCTGGAGAAGGAAATGGCAACCCACCCCAGTATTCTTGCCTAAAAAGTTCCATGGACAGAGGAGCCTGGCAGGCTACATACAGTCACAAAGAGTTGGACACAACCGAGCACAGGGCAGAATTGTTTTACAAAGTTGTGCTGGCTTCTGACATACAGCAACATGCAAATCAGCCGTAATAGATATATATTGCCTCCCGCTTGAGCCTTCTTCCCACCACCCTCACCCCACCCCTCCAGGTCATCACACAGTGCTGGGCTGGGCTCCCTGTGTTATCAGGGGCAGGCTGTGTCTTTATTCTGCACTGAATATCAAGAAATGTGCTTGAGGACCTAACATCACAGTGGGGAAAATTAAAATATTTCATTTCCCTTCATTCTCCCTGCATGTCCTGTCTCCCTGAGGTTATAACTTGGGAAGTAAATCAAGATTTCAACTGAAACTCTTAGCAAAGCACTCCAAAATTCCTGTTGATTCTCATTATCATTTTTCCAGTTGAGCTTAACTCCTAAGGTTCTTTAACATGCCAGTCTTGTCTTTCTTCTCAGATGGGTGAGAACAGTTTCCTTCCCTAAAGAGAAATATTTCCATTTAAATAGATTGAGTGAATCAGAATATAGAGTTGTTTTGGTTCTAGGGTTTGCATAAGAAATGTCGTACATTTCTGCCATGTGAGTGTAATTCCCTCCCTCAGAAAAATGGGCTTATCCTTAAAGGTTTGCTCTGTTTGGACTGTGACAAAATACATTAACTCACAGACATACTTAATAAGAAACACCCAATATTAAAACGGGAAAAAGGGCCCAACATCCCCTGACTACATACAGCTGTTTGTAAACCATCACTCAGGTTTATCCCTTATTCACTGCAGACAGCCCAGCAGTAACAACTACTGGGCTATCATGTAACTTTTTCTTTTCCTAACACCAATGCTTTTCTTATTTATAAAGCAGTGAAGAAGAAAAACCCAGTAAGTCAAAACCCCTAGGCTTTGATAAATCTCATTGCCTCAACTCAAAATAGATCTAACAGGACTGTTGCAGAGAAGCCAATTCTGACTCCATGTTGGAATCTTTCTTTGGCTTGGTTTTGTTATTATGTTGTTGGTGGTGTTCAGTTGCTAAGTTGTGTCTGACTCTTTGTTCCCCCATGAACTGCAGCACACCAGGCCTCCCTGTCCCTCACCATCTCCCTGAGTTCACCCAAGTTCATGTCCATTGAATCAGAGATGCCATCAACCATCTCATCCTCGCCCACGCTCTTCTCCTTTTGCCTTCAGTCTTTCCCAGCATCAGGGTCTTGCAATCATATATAATGGCTTGCCTCAAGGGACCCCGCCTGTCTGCCTGGCTGTAAATGCACTTACAAGGCAAGGGGGGCCAAAGATTGCTGGCAACTCCCGAGAGCCAGGAGAGAGGCGTGGGACAGTTTCTTCTGCAGAGTTTCCAGGAGGAGCTGACCCGGCTAAAACCCTGATTTTGTGCTTCTGAGACATTTCTGTCATTTTAAGCCCTCTGTGTGAGGGCTGTCACTCAGTCATGTCAGACTCGGTGACCCCGTGGACTGTAGCCCACCAGGCTCCTCTGTCCGGGGAATTTCCCAGGCAAGAACACTGGAGTGGGTTGCCGTTTCCTTCTCCAGGGGAGCTTCCCCTCCCGGGGACTGAGCCCGCGTCTTCTGCATTGGCGGTGAATTCTTTAAGGCTGAGCCACCTAGGAAGCCTTTACGCCACGCAGTTGGTGATAACTGGAGATGACTGCCCTAGAAACTGAAGAACTCCCTTCCCGTCTAACTTTATTTCTGTCTGTTCTCCTCTTGCTCACTCTGCATCAGCCATAGTGGCCTCTCTGCTGGTCCTTAGACAACCAGAACTCACTCCTATCTTGAGTCTTTGCACTTGATATTTCCTCTCTTGGAAATTGTCTTCCCCCAGATCCATAAGTGACTTGCCCAGTCATCTCCTTAGATGCTTTGCTCAAAGATGACTTCTTTCCCAGGGCTTCCTCGATCGTCGTATTTTAAATTGCACACCTTCCTCCTCTCCCTACCCACTCCTTGTCCTTCTCCCTGCTCCATTAGTCTTTCCAGCAGGTATTGCTCCTTGGCAGATATTTTACCCCTTTATTTCATTTTGGATGGCTTCTTCCTCTAGTCTGTGGGCTGCGTGGGTACAGATCTTTACTGCCTCTGTCACGCCCGTATCCCCAGCACCGATAACTATGTGTCACAGCATACCCGGGCAGAGCAAGAAAAGCTGAAACTCAAGAAGGTTACTTTACATCCTCCAGCAAAAAAAATGGCACTTGTCGTTTGCCTCTACAAGGCTGCAGTTGCTGGCTGCTGCAGCTGCTGACCTCAACATACCCTGGAAGGAGTTCAGGGTGGAGAGCAGAAATGAAGCACAGTGTGCTCTGGGGAAAACCGACAGAATAAGCCTTAGCTAGACATATATTCGGAAGACTTCATGAGCCCAGTTCTTACATCTTCTTATATCTAGAAAAGCACTGAGGTCATCAACAGTGACAGCTGCTCCTCTTGACTAGCAGAAGCCTCTGCGGAGATGTGTGCTTGACCGCCACTTCACTCAAATCATTTTTAATACTGACCTTTCCCTTGCCTCTTCAGTGCAGTTTCCACAGCTATCTGAGATGCTGTCTCCCAGGCTACAGTCCTCATTTTGCCCCAAATATAGTTTAACTCGCAACTTTTCATGCTCTGCATTTTGTTTTCAGTCAATACTTCACATTTATTTTTCTAATTAACTGATCCACCCATCAAATATTTATTGAGTCTCTAAGCTCAATGCTTTGATCTGTAAAACTTGGTCCTGGCCCACAGGAAGCTTAAAACTTAAAAGGATAAATAACACATACAAAAGAAAAGAAGTACGTGAGGATAAGAGAAAGTCTCTGCAGTGTGAGTATCATTTTCCCATACTCTGTCCAACAGTATTTTGAGCATTTAAAATATTGTATTACCTTTCTAGTTTTGTAAATCATGCTTTCTGAAAAGTCACAACACAGACAAGTGAGTGATGCAAAACACAAAGTCCCCACCAAAGCACGACATGCTGAAGAGCCCAGGAAGGGAGAGGTCATTTCAGGCAGACATTCAGGGAAGGTATTTGGGCAAAGCTGTTGAAGGTAGCCCTGCTTTTGGTTGGTGGAGATGTTCAGAATGTACTCCAGGAACAGCAAATAATGCTGTAAAATGCTGTGTGTTAGCACAGTGCTCTGGCAAATGTGCAGGGTCCCCAGCCTTCGTGGGAAAGAAGCCAGGAAAGGGAGGTGATAGACTGAAATATCCTCTCTGTGGCTGGATTCCTCTAATGCTGTTTGACAGAGAATCGGGTAGGAGGAGTCTGTCATTCAAAAACTCTGTGACTCAGGCTTTTTCCCCCCCGCAACCTGTCTGCCTCATTTTCCCTTGGCGCCATCCATGTTAAGTGCTAAAGCCCCATACTCAATCCAGGACCGCCACAAGAATCTGATCCTCATGGAAACTGGCAAATTGGCTGACTGAGAGGGATTAATGGAATCTGTTTTTCATTCTTGGCTTGCCTGAAGGGGGTAGTATTGAGAAGGGAAAGTTTCCAAGTTCTCACTCCCAATTATGGTGCTTGTCACCTCTAACCAAGCCATCGCTCTTTGGCAGACTTGACATCTAAAACGCTGCGCTTTCTTCTTCAGGGTCAGCCATGCCCTGTCTTGCGTGTAGTAGGTACTCATGAAAGGTAGTTAACTTTGATTTATATTTAATTTGTCTTGTTTATTGGTTGCTGTCTTTTCTTCTTAACCTTCTCAAGTGTAAGCCCTTGATCACATCCATCATCTTCCTCATTGAGGTTGCAGAACTGGACACGTATCAGACACCCTATTGAAACTTGTCTAACGGAACTCAGTTCTCATAATAAATACAGTGTCCCTACTCTCATATGTATGTGGATAAATTTCAAATCTGTATATCTGACTAGACATTTTCTTTCAATCCTGTGTCTCCTGAAGTGTAATATTCTAAACAGACATTGAATACATAATCAGGAGATAGGGATTAAAGTTTTGGCCATGCTCTCTGCTGGGTATATGTGTTTAGAGCAAAACCTGATGTTTCTGTTGTATGGTTTTCTCATCTGAAAAGTAGAGGTGATAGTAATCATATCCATATCTCATTTGGAAAATGAGCTGAGATGGGTAAGTGAGCTTTGTGAGTAGTTTTGCTTTCTTAGGTCACCTTTGTGGAGATGGAATGTCTCCCCTTGGATATTTGCCATCATGTACTCAACACTCAATCCCTCTACAAATTCTGTTCCTTTTTGGAATTTTCCTTTGTCTGTTAACAACACTGCCACTCTCTTAGGTTTAAAATTGATTGCTATTTTTCAATTGTCCCTTTTCTCTGTTTTCTTTATTTAGTTGCTCTTCAGGTGTATTGATTCATCCTTCAAAATGTATTTCAAACTTGTCTACTCCAGGGTAGAAATTTGTCCTAATCTCCTGCTTTTGTCTTCTAACTGATATCTATTCTTCATGATATTTCACAACCCCAACCCACTTCAAACATCACCAACCAGATTTGTTTTCAAACAACACTGCTGGGTCATCATGCTTTCCAAACATCATATTTTCCTCCACCTGTTTTCCATGGTACATCTTTGATCTATTCATTTGTTCTTTTCATTAACTTTTTAACATCTTTTAAATGCCGGTTTCATGCCTAGGCTACTTACAAGGTGCTAAGGATGGCATAAGAAAAGACCCACAGATTCAGGAAGACTTTGGAGTTCTCATTAGAATGAAGACATTTAAATTCTGCATCGATCCTGTCCCTCAGTCTTCATTTCCTTTCCCCTCAAGCCCAGTGCTCACCCCAGCCCACTCCAGGCAACCTCAGTTCTTCACTTTTCCATGACTAAAAAACATTGCATTCGGATCTGATTTCAAGATCCTGTTCAGGCTGCTCCCCAGCCCAGAATGTCCTTCATTTGTTAAGCAAACGTATTGATCAAGGCGTTTTGTGCAAAGCAAGATCCATTCTGCTTACACTTGTGGGTCTAATTTAAAATGTGCTTTGTCCCAGTGGAACTCAAGTTGAAAATCCTAATGGCTTCATCCGTGCCTTCTGGGGATACTGGATGCTGAATTATTCACCGCCTTATGATTTTGCTTGCTTGTGTGTTTGTCTTGCTTATGCACAATGAGATGATAAACTCCAGAAGTCTAGAGGCTTGTTAACTTACTACATTTCCTCCCCTTGCGATATACTCAGCCCCACCACACAATGAGCTGCCTACAGAAAACATTTTGCAAATGCTTTTCAATAAAATGAAGTATTGAAGAATAAGATACTGGCCTACACCTATTGCTCACTGTGATAAAGCAACTCACTAATGTTTGTTCTGTGGAAGGTGAGTTCTCAGGAAACGGAATTAGGCATCAGCATGCGTGCACATATAGACGCACACACACACACACACACACACAGACTTCCCTATTCAGTCAAATATGTTTGAGGAATAATGGGTTAAATGAAATTAAACGAGTTTATTTATACAAGGACTCATCAGATCCCTTAATATACTAATAAAAATTGACTTCTTCCAACCAGAACTGTAGTTTCTCAAATTTCTCTCCATTCTTAAATTTATTTAGCTACAAAACACAGATATTTTTGTTGTGGCTCATTTTCAGTATTAGTGAGCAACAGTCACACATCTCTGGAATTGCCAGTTTTAGACTTAGTAAACTGACGAGTTCCTTGAGTTCAGTTCCAGATTTGAAATAGCTGCAGGAAGTAACACAGGACTTCATTCCACTTCATCATCTTCATGGTAACCCTCCAGAGATTATCAGAAGCTGCAAATAATAAAAACAAATATAAAGCAAAGCACCACTGGGATGTTACAAATGGGGTCATTATTGGAGAATAAAAGGGCAGTGATGACCCTGCATGTCTAGCTTATAGAGGTTACACAGCAGGGAGAATTGAAGCTGGCAGGCTTATGCAATAAACAGCAGATTAAGATTCAGAAGAACTGGGTTCCGCTCTTGCCTTGCCCTTAACCGCCCTAAGAAGTGAGCAGATAATTTAATGTGTCCAGCTGTCAGTATTTTTTCCATTTATAAAATGAAGTGAAGTGAAACTCGGTCAGTCGTGTCCAAATTTTTGTGATCCCATGGATTTGGGATTCTCCAGGCCAGAGTACTAGAGTGGGTAGCTGTTCCCTTCTCCAGGAGATCTTCCCAACCCAGGGACTGAACCCAGGTCTTCCCCATTGCAGGCAGATTCTTTACCAGCTAAACCATCAGGGAAGCCCATAAAATGAAGTTCAGTTCAGTTCAGTCACTCAGTCATGTCTGATTCTTTGTGACCCCTTGGTCTGCGGCACACCAGGCCTCCCTGTCAATCACCAACTCCCAGAGTTTACTCAAACTCATGTGCATTGAGATGGTGATGCCATCCAACCATCTCATCCTCTTCAACCCTTTCTCCTCCCGCCTTCCATCTTTCCCAGCATCAGGGTCTTTTCCAATGAATCAGTTCTTCCCATCAGGTGACCAAAGTATTAGAGTTTCAGCTTCAACATCAGTCCTTCCAATGAACATTCAGGACTGATTTCCTTTAAGGAACCATCCACATTACCGATGAGTAAACCAACATCCAAAGAGAACAGAGATTCCTGGCCAAGTCATGCAGCTATCAATCAACAGAACCCACAGCCCCAGAGGTCAGTGCAGCTTTGGTTGAATCTTGCTCAACTATCACAGCATCAGTCCTTCCAATGAATATTCAGGACTGATTTCCTTTAGGATGGACTGGTTGGCTCTCCTTGCATCCAAGGGACTCTCAAGAGTTTTCTCCAACATTACAGTTCCAAAGCATTAACTTTTCGGCACTCAGCTTTCTTTATAGCCCAACTCTCGTAAACAGAAGGGGTTAGTACTAGTGTCTAAGTGTCCATGTTTCTGTCTTTTTCATCTTAGTTGTGTCCTACTCTGTGTACAGATTCATGAAGTATGCCTCCAGCCATCTATGTAGTGCATGAAATGCTAGAAATCTCCGATAAGGGATGTGCAGGTGACTGACTCTTGTTTTATATGCCCTCTGGTAGTTTGTGTGTGGTTCCCCAGAGAGAATAAACTCAGATGGTTGGTTCTGAAATGTCATTTCTGATACTCATTCTGAAGTGAAGAAGTGATGCCTGCAGAGGGAATTTTTAATGCGGATCATGGAGCTAAATCATCACTAATGCATCGTAATGTGCCTTTCCTAATGGCTTCTTTAGAAGGTTGCTACTGGTTCACTTTGGGCTCTTCCTTTAATAGTACTAAATGATGAGAATGTAGGCATGTGGCCACAGCTGATAAGAAGCCTTTGAAGACTATCCAGTTCGCTTAAGTTGTGAATGAATACAAATTTGGACTCTAAACTTAAACAGAGAAGGTGGGAACACTTCAGTCTATCACAAAGATTTTTCCCATCTTGAAAGCCAAAGATTATTTTTTGCCCAAGACTTTTAACATATTGCCTAAAAGGAATGAAACACTAAAGTACTTTTTCCATTTTTCCTCTGAAATGTTTGCTCTAATACTCCCCAGGCAGGTTTGCACATGGGTAAATAATCCGGAAGGGCAAATAACTCTACACACAATGAAGGTTTACCCAGTGGGTCACACCGATGGACGGTAGGCAGTGTTGACTTTTCAGGAGTCACCAGCTGTTCTAAATGGTTAGAGGTCATAGTATAATCCTCCTGTGAGATAATGGCCATGAAGGCATTTGATTGCAATAGCTATTTAACTCCCTATATTTTCAAGAGAACCACCAGTAGATGGTGACTGATTAATGGTCTTTCAAACAAGATACAACTAAAAATAATATAAGTAGGACCTGTTGGTATCAAGGTGTTCACCAACACAGTGAGACAGTCATTTTATTTTTGTATTTTAGATAATGACCCTGAATACCATGAAGTCAGCAAAGGCTGTTTATCTTCCATTTTTATCTTATTTAATGTACACTCATTTGTTCCATCTGGTCAGTCCTCGACATGTGGAAGTCAGACTTTGGTTCTTTTGCTTGCTTCCCACAATTCACCAAAGAGCACACAAAATCACCACCATTGCCGCCCTCTGCATGTAGAATGTTGCTATTGTTGTATGGTTAAGCTCTGCCTGGGAGAAGGCAATGGCAACCCACTCCAGTACTCTTGCCTGGAGAAACCCAGGGAGGGAGGAGCCTGGTGGGCTGCCGTCTATGGGGTCTCACAGAGTCAAAGGCGACTGAAGTGACTTGGCAGCAGCAGCAGCAGCAGCAGCAAGCTCCGCCTACTGTGTGGATGCAGGAAGCTCAGCCTTATCGCCAGAGTGTGCTTAGTCGCTTAGTCGTGTCCCACTCTTTGCGACCCCATGGACTATAGCCCGCCAGGCTCCTCTGTCCATGGGGATTCTCCAGGCAAGAATACTCCCCTCCTCTAGGGGATCTTCCCAACCCGGGGATGGAACTCAGGTTTCCTGTATTGCAGGCAGATTCTTAACCATCTGAGCCACCAGGGAATCCATAGAGAGGAATCAAATTGTAAGGGGATGTTTTGCTCCATTAAAGTAATCTAGAATCATTTCAGGGAATTCCTGTGTTGAGGGAGCTAGTGAAAAATTAAATGATGATCAGGAGCATAATGATAAATAAGAGACGACCTTTTCTGCCAAGTATCCCAAGCCAGTAGAGACGCAGGGAAGTCAGGCCAGCACCAAGCACTGCACCGCCCAGTAGGAGCCCCTGCAGATAAGGAAGGTGTCTGGGGCTAGACGGCTACCCTGGAGGAGGTGAAATCCATCAGGCAGATAAAGGGGAAATCGTTTTAACAGTAAATCCAAGGAAAAGGTGGGGTTAGAGAGTGAAGCATGTTATAGGAATGGAAAAATGTTCCCTATGGATAAAGCATGAAGGTGTTTGTGGAGATGGGAGAACTGTGATGCTGTAATAATAGGTGATGGTCAAACAGTGAAGAGCCTTGAAGGGCAAACAATCTTGAAATTAAAAAAAGAATTATCGCCTCAAGTCAATAAAGAGCCATTGAGAACTTTTACCTTCTCTTTCCTACACTCAAAGTAAATATTCTTTTCGTATACACTGAACGTGAACACCCATGGGCTTCCTATATTTGATTTCATCTTTGCCTCTTGTCTCTTATATTCTCATCAGCAAACTACCCCCTCAGGGCAGGCAGCGTTAACAATCTAATCTAACCTTCACTTTCTCATGATTCATATAATCATATACAAATGGATAAAAGCACACATAGATGGAATTGCCATTGTTTGAAAAGAATTTACTCATGTTTTCTATCCTTTTCTGCATCTTGCTTTTCTCACTTAATGCCTCTTTGAAGCTCCTCCAAATTAGCTTACACTTTCAAGTCTTCATGAAATGTGAATATCATATTTTCCATGTTGACTTAATTCATCTGTTCATCTATTGTGATGGCTTTTCTTTGCCTCTAGCTTATATATTCTTATGCGTGTGTGCACTCTCAGTTGCTTTAGTCATACCTGACTCTTTGTGACCCTGTGGACTGTAGCCCACCAGGCTCCTCTGTCCATGGGGATTCTCCAAGCAAGAGTACTGGAGTGGGCTGCCGTTCCCTTCTCCGGGGATCTTCCTGAGTCTCCTGCACCTACTGCACTGACAGCCAGGTTCTTTACTCACTGAGCCACCTGGGAAGCCCATAGATAAACATACACATACCTGTATATTCTTACAAACCAGTTTCTACTTCTAGGGTGAGTATTTGATTTTAATAAATTTCCATATTATATTCTCAGGCGGTTATAACAGTACACATATCTGCTGGCAGTACATGAGGACACCTTTTATTACACAACGTTTACAGCACTGGATGAGATAGTTCTTTTTCCTTCTGGATGATCCACTGTCTATTAAATTTTAACATTGTAGCCGCCTCATTATTACAATAGAGCACAATTTCTTCTATTCGCCATTTGGATTTCATCTTTTGGGACTAGCTTTCCATTTTTTGCCCAATGTAGTTGTATAATTTTTTCTTGTTAATTTTTAAGAGCTCTTTGTCTATGGTCTGTGATAGTAATATTTATTCAAAATCTATTTTGTCTGATGAATTTTAATAAGGGTGTATTTTGCCATACAAAAGATTTAACGTTTATATGTTATCTTTTCATTTCTAACATTGGTGTTTCTGGTTGTGGTTAAAAAGGTATTCTTTTCTCTTACATTGTACATGTATTTAATGAGGTGCTCTTTCACAATTTTGTGGTGTTATTTATTTTAATTAAGTCTCTAATTCATGTGGCATTCATTTTTGTTTATTATGTATGTTGGGTCCAGTTTCTTTCCCTTCTAGCTAAGTAGCCTATTGGGCCACATTACTCATTAAGTAAGCTGCTCTTCTCTTCACTGCCCCAAAATATTTCAACACAGCCTAGTTGTTGATTCAGTTGCTAAGTCGTGTCCGACCCTTTGCGATCCCATGGACTGGAGCACACCAGGCTCCCCTGTCCTCCAGTGTCTCCCAGAGTTTGCTATCACCTTCAGAATTCTATATTCTGAGATCTTTTTCTGGATTCTCAAATCTGTTTCATTGATTAGTTTTTCCATTCCTATGCCAATAGTGTGTATTTTAAGCACAACCTTCCAGTACTTTCTGCTATCTGAAGAAAGGGCAAGGCTTATCCCTTTTTAAACATTATTTTTCAAAATTTTCTTCACTCTTATTATTCTATATAAATGTTAGCATCATTTGATCTGATTCAAAAAATCTTTTTTTTGGCTCTAATTAGAATTGAATTAAATTTATATATTAATTTTGGGAGCAAAGTCTCTAAAGTGTTCCTCACATAAGTTCTGTCCCTTTCTTGTTAAACTAAAGAATCTTCAGCTGTGGCTAGGCCTGACCAGATGTGTATTTTAAACGTCCAGTGCAGCATCAGAATGGAGAAGACTTCAGTGAAACCACACGAGGAAGTCCATTATGTGATATTGTCGCTTTGCAAAAGATGCTGAGTCCAGGATATGGCAGTGACAGGTGGGCCAAGAAGGGACTGAAAATAGTTATTTTGCAGATAAAGATCAACATCAATTTTTAATGGAATCAATTCAGAAGTTAAAGGAGACATAGAAATATTTAATGACTTAGGTTCTTGTGCCATTCATAATGAGACGACAGCGTAAGGTAAACATTTCCAAGAGTACAGAGACAATGAGCTCAATATTGGACATATTTCATTTTTAAAGTGTCTAGTAGTATGAATTTGGAGTTGAAGTGAGAGATCTGGTTTAGAAGCATAAAGTAGGTATCATAGGGTGAAGATTATAGTGGAGGGGTGTGTGTGTATGTGGAGAGGATGAGATTGCCCCAACAGACCATGCAAAATAAGAAGATAAAAGTTCTTTAAAGGAACTCTTCCACTCTGTCTTTAAAACATCACATCAGATCTATGTTTGGCAAAGTGACAAAGGATATTTCTACTTGTGAAGAAGCCAGACAGGGGATAAATCTTCACTCAGTTTTCCTAAAATAGAAGGATGGACTAAAAACCAGCAGCCCAGGACACTGCGATCTGAAGACTGCCGGCAGGAATAAATATTCACTCTGTTTATGGTGCTGAGGAAGTCTAGTCACTAATTTAATCAATAAAAATATATCATCCATATTACTTGATGGAGTAAAGCCTTGCTCATTTGCACGCATTCATTGACATACATGCAAATCCGCACAAACACATTGATTTATTCAAAAGTGCCTCTGATTTCTTCGTGATGCTTTTGCTTTTTGATGAGCTGCCATGTTTATTTCTAATGATGAGTTTCTTTAGAGAGTGTGTCTCTTCACCTCCAGTGATAATATTATCAGTATAGTCACATAGAGGTCCTGGATGAGTACTGCTTTGTTAAATGACATTTGGCAGCTGGCTGGCGAGATTTAGCCAATTGCCATGCCAGATATTTAGTAACATAATGTATCATGGGTTGGATGCCAATGGTTCTTGGACCATTTCCTCTCTGTGCTTACGTGCTATGGACCCAGGGGGGTGACTAACAAAGTGGCACGCTTTATTCATCTGTGAATAACAGCATGTGCAAATGAATCCTGGGAATTAGAACTCTCTTTCCTTTGCTGGAGAAAAGACTGTTTTGGTGGCTCATCCTTAATTCTGCATTGGCCTCTGGGCTTATCCTTATTGATTGTTCCCACATTTTCATGCAGCAATTTGAATCAAAATGTAAGATGTTTCATTTAAAAATTGTATGCATCCAAACTTCAAATAGATGTAGAGTCTGAGAATAAGAGGTGTTTTGCATTTAACTACTTATATTGAATTAGGACAGTTAAAATTCTTACTCTAAACCCAGTTCTCCTTTATTAATTATTACAAAGTAATATCAATGTATTATATTTTATATTCAATTTGTTGCATATTAGTAAAGTGAAAGTTGTTTAGTCGTGTACAACTCTTTTCAACCCCATGGACTACACAGTCCATGGAATTCTCCAGGCCAGAATGCTGGAGTGGGTAACCATTCCATTCTTCAGGAGATCTTCCCAACCCAGGGATCGAATCCAGGCCTCCGACATTGCAGGCGGATTCGTTACCAGCTGAGCCACACAGAAGCCTGAGAATACTGGAGTGGGTAACCTATCCTTTCTCCTGCAGATCTTCCCAACCCAGGGATCAAACCAGGGTCTCCTGCATTGCAGGCGGATTCTTTACCAACTGAGCTATCAGGGAAGCCCACATACTTAGTAAGGAATATTTCTATTGATTTCACTATTTAACATGCTTTTAATAAGGATATACTGGGTATGGGCTTCCCAGGTGGCGCTAGTGGTAAAGAATCTGATGCCTGCTATTGTAGGAGATACAAGAGCCGAGGGTTTGATCCCTGGGTCAGGAAGATCCCCTGGAGAAGGATATGGCAACACACTCCAGTATTCCTGCCTAGAAAAATCCCATGGACAGAGGAGCCTGGTGGGCTACCATCCATGGGGTCCCAGAGAGTTGGGCACGATGGAGCACACACCCATACTGTGTATAATCACTAGGCTAGATGTTGTCCCACCCCGTATACTTAAATATATGTGATTCTTACTGTTTTCATTTGTTTGCCCATTTCTTCATACAGCTTGCCTTTGCCACCTGGAAGCTCACACACATAGTATGCTGCCTTGGAGAGGGAGCTGAAAAGGCAGAGGGGGTGACTGCACCAAGAGTGGAGATGACTTTGGCCTGATTCTCCCCAGGCCAAGGAAACAGCTGGTGGAGGCTCCTCCCCGGAAAGGGAAGGGGTACTGCCAGAGTGGTGAGCTCCAGTTCTTTCCTGTACAAGTGTGGCTCAGTGTGATGGCCTCTGCTCTGTCTCCGTGGCTATTATTTATTATTCCTTTCCTTCATGCCACTCAGGTCAAATTGATCTTGTCTTCTAAGCATTTGTGTGTGTGTGTGTGTGTGTGTGTGTGTGTGTGTGTGTTAGCCACTCAGTCGTGTCCAACTCTTTGCGACCCCATGGACTGAGCCCACCAAGCTCCTCTGTCCATGGGATTCTCCAGGCAAGAATACTGGCGTGGGTTGCCATTTCCTCCTCCAGGGGATCTTCCCAACCCAGGGATCGAACCCCTGTCTCTTACATCTCTTGCATTGACAGGCGAGTTCTTTACCCCTAGCACCACCTAGGAAGCGCTAAGCACTTGACTCTGTCTTTATTGTTGCAGACACACATAAAGAAAGATTTCTTACATGAGAATGCGCACTTGTAGCAGAGGGTACAGATAATAAAGCAGGATTATTATAATAATTATGATAATCCTGCTTTATTATGCTGCTTCCTAAACCCAGAAAGTGTCAATGAATTTAACTTTGGACTAGTAGGAAATATACCTTCTATTTTTTTTTTCCTAATACCTTCATTTTCTTCAAATGTAACCAGAGGAATCTTTAAAAGAAACTGTGTGTTGTGGCAGCCTGGATGGGAGGGGAGTTTGGGGGAGAATGAACACATGTACATGTATGCCTGAATCCCAGACCTGTCACAACGTTGTTAATCATCTGCTGTTGCGTAGTTGCTAAGCTGTGTCTGACTCTTCTGCAATCCTGTCGCCCACGAGGCTCCTCCATCCTTGGGCTTTCCCAGGCAAGAATACTGGAGTGAGTTGCCATAACCTTCTCCAGGGGCTCTTCCTGACCCAGGGATAGAACCTGCATCTCACATACTGGCAGGTGGATTCCTTACCACTGAGCCACTAGGAAAACCCAATTAGCTATACCACAATACAAAATAGAAAGTTTGGAAAAAAGAAACTATATAAATGAATAACTAAAATGCACACAAAGTGTCTCTGCCAAATATATTCTCAGTCAGCACTCTACTCTCCACCTCTCCCCCTCAAAAAAGTGAGTGCTATCAGAAAAAATCGTGGATTATCATTCAGAAGTAATTATAATCCTGTAAGGTCGATTTTTATACTGGGCATACTTCCCTGAAGGGGCTACTATATTAATAGATAAATTATAGCGAGCATCTCTTCTATGACCAACTCAGAGCGAGATGCTTTGGATGCATTCCCTCATTAATCCTCCCAAAACTCCACAAGGAAGGTACCACTATTATTTTGCTTTACAGACAAGGAAACAGAGACCCAGAGAGGGAAACTGGGTTAACTGACTAAGGCTATGTAGATTTTCAGATGTGAAACCAAACCTGAATGCAAGATGTTTGGCAGACTTCTAAGTTCTAGGAGAACTTAACTACCCCAATGGTCTCAACCTCAATAATTATGTAAGCTGCTGACTATTCACTACTTGCTATATTCCAGAGAGATGTCAGAGCTTTGCATACTTCTGCTGCATTCATTCCTTGTTGTGACTTAGAGAAATTGAGACTATTCATTTCTATGTTCATTTCCATTTTATAGTGAAGAAACACTGTTTAGTAATTGATCAGGATCCTCAAATAGCATCTTCTTCCTGCCATTCTTTATCTTCATATCCTGCTTTATGATTTTATTTTCCCAGCACTGACTTCCATCTGACAGTTTGGTATGATCGTTTGTATATTGTCGTTTGTATATTGTATATTTGTATATTGTCAGTCCCCTCTCACTCCATCAAGGACTCCTTGTGTTTTGTTCACTGTTGCATCCCCAGGGCCTAGATCTGTGCCTTAGGAACACCATGAGTATAACAGATATTTGCTCAGAGGTTGAATGAATAAATACAAAAGAATTTGTGTGTTTCTGGGGGCTGTCAGTCATTGCTCTTGCATCTTGGGAGGAACTTGGCCTCTGTCATTTCCAGTGCATCTTCAGAGGACCTGGCCCTGGGGTGGGCACTTTGCTTTTCACCCAGGCTTACCCTGGGGAGTGTGTCTGCCACTCTCCTTTTGCACAGCCCCCACCCATAACAACTGTGTCAGCATGAAGCAGTTCTGAAATCGTGCAAAGCCCAGAAATGATGTCTGGCACATCCTCAAGCTCCCATTAGCTAAATGATGGAATGTAGCAGTTGCACTTTAGACCTTTTTCTTGAGGCTGGAATTGATGCCAATTTGACAATATTCCATCCGTTACACTTCCAGAGAACAGGCTGAATTTCTTGGCCTAATTTTTGTCCTCTTGGCATCATATTGCCAAGGAAAATGGATCTAGGAATTTGCCGCCCACCCCCACAAACCCAGGCATCCGTAAACTCTTGTCGTCTTTTTCAGCTGCCAAGCTTCGTATCCTAGCCTTTAGGATGACACTAGTACGTGTGGGCCCCATGTAGTCTGACTCCAGAATAACTGTGAATTGAATCTAATAATCCCTTGAAATTTAACCCTTGTGTAATTCATCTTCTGCTCCCACTACCCCCCAATAGAACCACTTGTAATGTTTCCCACGTCAGCCATGCTGCCTTCAGTCACAGCTTTTGCTCATGGTATGTTTGTTCATGCTCTCCCTGAATGCCTGAACATCACCCCTCCTCTTGGTGACCTCATCGTTTTCTGGTGTTCTCCACATTTCTCCTTGATACCCTCACACCCACGTGAGTGCCTGATCAGCCTCAGTGCAGTCACTCACCATCATATACTTGTTGAGTGTCCAGGTGCCTTGCAGTGTCCCAAATTCTAGGTAGCATTGTGATACTATAAGGCAACCTGAGGAAAATGCTGAGACCCTCTGGCATTTCCATAGATGACTTCTCATGGAAAAGATATGGTGTTACTGCACTGTGATCATTAGCTCTGAGGCTTAGGTGCTGCTTGATCAGAAAATAGGTCAGATGTGACATTAAGAGCAGACATGTAGCATTTGTGAATCCCTTGGTATAAATCCCATTTGTTTGCAAATCAATTTTCTTGACTGCAGTGTTTTTAGGAAACAGAAAGAAACTGGGCTTTCAGTATTTCCAGTGAGGAAAGAAAGTTGCCCATAATGCCAGCTATGAGCTAGAGCACCACCCCTCCTAGGGATGGTTTCCTGCTCAGCCAGGCAAGTCCTGGCTTCAGGCAGAGCCCCTGTACCCCCAGCTACTCGTCACACACCTTTGCATTCCACCCCAGAACCAATGAGCTGATCCTTCTCTGAGGCCTCAACCATGGATAAAATCAGGCTTGGTAGAACCACCTTTGGGGAGTGCGAGCAGCCTGGGGCCTGCCTTTTGCAGGCAACAGGGGCCAGTAAAGCTCAAGTGTCTGGTCTCTATCCCTTGGTTTCTTGAAAGCTCCACTTTCTGTGGTTGAATGACTCATAGAAAAGACAACCCAGAAGACAGGTACCATTGCTGCTTCGAGGAGGTTGCAAAACCAGCAGTGAACAAAGCGGATGACTTCCTTCTCTTCCTGGAGGAGAGGTTCTAGAGGGTGTTGCCGTGATGCCCTGTGCGGATCTCTATGTGGACTCCTTCATTATTTTGAAACAATCAGTTTATGTGCCTGTCTCTTGGACTGTGGACATCTTTGGAGTCTTTTCATTTTTGTGTCCACAGAGCTCAGAGTAACTCCATCTCCCAAGCAGTCACATACAGACTATTTGGTTAGTAAATGAATCTGATCACAATAACATAATCATATATACAAATAGGGTGCTTAGAAGCCTTCTTTATTCATTTACATTTTGGGAGAAGGGAGATACATTCTTAAATTTACAACACCTTTTATAAGGCAAAATAATTGTTATAGCTTTGGAGAATATGAGCTCTGGCCTGTTAAAGTACAGTAGTGACAAAGGATAAATGTTGAATGGTGAGAGAGGAGAAGAGACCATTCAAAACATGGAGCTACAGAACTCACAGAACAGTTAGGGATGGGGTGGGGGTGGGTGGTGAACGGAAAAATGTTACTAGCGATGCACTGATGAGAAAACATTTTTACAGAGTTGGAAATCAGAACAGTATTTCTGCAGCCCACTGTACCTGCAAAGTTAAGCTCTAGCTGCACTTAAGTTCAGTGGAAAGTTCTCCAAGAAAAACTGGAAGAATTTAGGAGAGATTTAGTAAGCAGCATGGAGATGACTTACCTTTTGTTTCAGTAATTAATTTGTGTGCTCAAGAAGTTGTGCCTCTGTTCTTGGCTGTGGTTCTTTAGGGTGACTCTATTTAACATTCATTATTTATTTGCTATTTGTCTTAATTTTCCCTTTAAAAATAGATTTAAATGGAAAATAGTATTTCTTTATTTCCTTCATGATATAATCAAAAACAAAGTTCCTCACAAATTTCATTAGGAATTGACTATTTGGTTTTTAAGTACTTCTTTTAGTATGCTGCTGCTGGTGCTGCTGCTGCTGCTAAGTCGCTTCAGGCGTGTCCGACTCTGTGCGACCCCATAGACGGCAGCCCACCAGGGTCCCCCGTCCCTGGGACTCTCCAAGCAAGAACACTGGAGTGGGTTGCCATTTCCTTCTCCAATGCATGAAGGTGAAAAGAGAAAGTGAAGTCGCTCAGTCATGTCTGACTCTTAGCGACCCCATGGACTGCAGCCCACCAGGCTCCTCCATCCATGGGATCCTCCAGGCAAGAGGACTGGAGTGGGTGCCATCGCCTTCTCCGTCTTTCGGTATAATGAGTGGCATCTTCTCTCAGTCTATTTCTCACTTTCACTTACTGATTCTGGTAAAAAGACAAAATAACAGGACAAGGAAAACTTACTACAGAAGTCTGTGCATATGAAGAATCTCCTCCCCTGCCAATTTGCTATAACAGTTTATAGCTTTTCAGAATTATAAAATTTATGTATAGTTTTTTCTTCTCAAAAATCTTCTGCCAAATGTTGACAGGTTACCTCTGGCCAATAAGCCATGGGATCTTTTTCCTAATATCGCACAAATGCTGTAGTTGCCTTTCCCTGGGTACTTCCAGAATTTGCATTTGAGACTCCGGCCATCACCTCCAACTGAACATGCTTGAGGCCATATTTATCGTTTTTCTCCAAAATGGCTACGTAGCACAACCCTCAGTTGCCCCTGCTGGAAATCTTCCCGTTTTCCCTTTTCTTACAGTCTCAGAACGTAACACATTAACTCAGAGAGCGCTGCATGGATGAAAGCAACTGGTTTTTGAGTCATACAGTTCTGGATACAAATCTGCCTGTGACACTTAAACAAGTTAATTCACTTGGACATGAGTTGGCGTGAACTCCGGGAGTTGGTGATGGACAGGGAAGCCTGGCATGCTACAGTCCTTGGGGTCGAAAAAAGTGGTACACAACTGAGTGAGTGAACAGCGGCAACAAAGGCTGCTATAAGACTGTACCATATCCTGGGTGACTTAAATAACAGAAATCTATTTTCTAGCAGTGCTGGAGGCTAGAAATCGAGATCAAGGTCAACAGGGTTGTTTTTTTCCCTGGCCTCTTTCCTTAGCTTGCAGATGGTCACCGTCTCCCTGTGTTTCTTTTCTTTCCTTTTTCTTTTAAGTCTTCCAACAGTGTATTGGAAAGAATGTAGACAGTTTTAAAATCTTCACTGTCATGATCATAATTTCAGGTTTTTGGCCCTGGTACAAGCTGAATCAAGAAAAGAAATTAAAAATCCAATAGTGTATTGTAATGTTTTTCTCACTCATTTGCTATAGAATACAAACACAAGTTTGCTCTAAGTGTATAAACTCTCAAGCAACATTGCACAGTCTTTCTTTGCCCTTCATGCCAAGAGATTTAAGAAGATGCTCTTTTGCAACAACAATTTAGTTTGTTTTAAATACCTTGGGAAATTTTTCTTCCTATGCTCTTCCCTTCCTACTTCTTTTATTAAACACCAGTAAGATACAACTTTATGGCTATTCTGATATATTTTTGTCATTGATTGTCATATAAATTCCAGGAAAACCTCTACAGTGATCTTCAAAATTAAAATTCCAGTGATTCTTTAAATTTGATTCTAAAACACACTGTTTATATTTCCTCCATTTTCTGAGTAGTAATGATGTTGACTCTTCCCTGAGTTCAGAAAACCATAGTAACAAATCAGTCAATAATAGCTAGGGCAACATGTTTTTTAAACTGCAAATATACTTTACAGTTCTTCACTTGGTTCCATTGATGAGATGAATATACAGTATCCGAATCCTGTGTGAAAACTAGAACTAAATGTGTAGCTGACACAGTGGATTTCTTAGGCTAATAGTGATAAGATTCTTGTGATAGTATTTTAAACTACTTTTGGGAACACACCAAACTGATGCTTATCATTACCACAATCCTTTCAGAGTTTGAGGAATGGGTTTTATCACCTCCCCTACTGTGATTTTGCAACTCTGATATCCATTTCTAAAAAGCATTTCAAATGTGGTAGCTGAATTAGCAAATATTTTCCTTCCAGCTTTAAAATGTTAGACATGTAGCCTGTGGAGGTCTGTATTTTTCTGTTTATGTATTTATGCATATGTATGTATGCCCAGGCTTCCCTGGCAGCTCAGCAGTAAAGAATCCACCTTCCAATACAGGAGACCCGGGTTCGATCCCTGGGTCAGGAGGACCCCTTGGAGAGAGAAATGGCAACTCACTCCAGTATTCCTGCCTGGGAAAGCCCATGGACGGAGGAGCCAGGCAGGCTGCAGACCTTGGGGTCACAAAGAGTCGGACAAAGCTTAGCAGCTGAGCACACGTGTGTGTACGCACAGCCGTCGTCGTGCTGTTAGACCTTTGGTTGTCACAGAGGTTCTTATCTTAAAGTTTCTGATTATAGTTGCAACTAACTCTAGCGCACAGTAAGCAAAAAGGCAATTTATTGTGAGGATACAAGGAAGGGGAACCACACAAATGCTCTGGAAACTGCGCCCCCTAGGCTTGCGTCTTACTCTTCCCTTTCTCTTGATATCAAATTCTTTCTCTCAGTCTCTGTCGGGGACAGTGATGCCAGTCACATGTTCCAAGCGTATTCCTCCATTCCTCAAGAGACCAGCCAGACTCTGGACTCTCAGAATGACAGATACCCTTGGGAAGCAGCCCACGGACCGCAGTGGGTCTTCTGCCTGATCCTGAACCAATAAATTGTGATACAGGCAGAATCACATTATCCAAATATGTTTGCCCCAGTGAAAATATGAGGGAAAAAAAGGAGGAGGGGATGGGGAGAGTGATCCATAAGGAGCCAACCATGGAACACGCATCTAGTCATGTTCCAGAAAATAAGTGCTACACTCTGGCTGAAGAGTGATATGATTGATGGAGGCAACGAGGCAGAAGTTGGGGTGAGGGGGTTGCAGGAGAGATGCCTCGTCTGGTTCTGCTAGGCAGCCAAGAAATCAACTAACTTAAAATCTCGCTGTCTTTTACCTTTTTGCATCCCGTTTTCAATACAGCAGCCACAGTGGATGAGTCCCTTAAAACATATTAAATCGTATCACCCCCCACCCCCACTGAAAACCCTCCAATGGCTTCTCCTGTCATTAAGTGCAAACCTCTATGATCTTACCCCAAACCACCTTTCTAACCACACCCCTTTCCCCTCACCTTTGTTCATCTTTCCAGTCATTTCTGAATTTCAGATTTCCACAGTGCCTGCCCAGTTACTCAACAGACACATCTCTGCCTCAGGCCCTTTGCACTGACTTTTCCATTTGACTGGAATTTTCTTTACCCTTAATGGTCTCAGATCTTTTATTATGATCATTATCATTTTAAAATGTTTATTTATTCGTTCATTTTTGGTTGTGCCGGGTCTTAAGTTGCCTCACTTGGGCTGAGTTGCCCCAGAGCATGTGGAATCTTATTTCCCTAACCAGGGACTGAACCCTCATCCCCTGCATTGGAAGGCAGAATCTTAACTATGGGCCACAGTGGAAGTCCCTCTCAGATCTTTTCTCAAAATGCCACTTTATCAGTAGGCCTTGCCTGACCATTCTTTCAAAAATTATATTCCTGTTCCCTTTCTGTTTTTCCCTTGGTAACACCATCTTAGACAAAGAAAGATGTTTATAGTTTATTTATTTTGTTTATGTCTATCTTCTTGCATCAGAATGTAACCTCTATGAGAATTTGTCTATTTTTTTTCTTCCCTGCTGTCTTCTCAGTTTTGGGAACATGGGAGGTATTCAATAGTTATTTCTTGTTCAAATGCATTAATGCATATTTTATAGACACTGCCTAATAATAAGGAAAAAAGTGGAATGCATGTTTTTGAACAGCTGTGTTCCAGCTACTATAGCACATGCTTCAGATGCCTTATTTATGAGAAATCTAAGATCAAACCAAATCTAAGATCAAAATATTTCTGCTTTATTGACTATGCCAAAGCCTTTGACTATGTGGATCACAATAAACTGTGGAAAATTCTGAAAGAGATGGGAATACCAGACCACCTGAACTGCCTCTGGAGAAACCTGTATGCAGGTCAGGAAGCAACAGTTAGAAATGGACATGGAACAACAGACTGGTTCCAAATAGGAAAAGGAGTACGTCAAGGCTGTATATTGTCACCCTGCTTATTTAACTTCTATGCAGAGTACATCATGAGAAACGCTGGGCTGGAAGAAGCACAAGCTGGAATCAAGATTGCCAGGAGAAATATCAGTCACCTCAGATATGCAGATGACACCATCCTTATGGCAGAAAGTGAAGAGGAACTCAAAAGCCTCTTGATGAAAGTGAAAGAGGAGAGTGAAAAAGTTGGCTTAAAGCTCATGATCTTAGAAAACGAAGATCATGGCATCTGGTCCCATCACTTCATGGGAAATAGATGGGGAAACAGTGGATATAGTGTTAGACTTTATTTTTTGGGCTCCAAAATCACTGCAGATGATGATTGCAGCCATGAAATTAAAAGATGCTTACTCCTTGGAAGAAAAGTTATGACCAACCTAGATAGCATATTGAAAAGCAGAGACATTACTTTGCCAACAAAGGTCCATCTAGTCAAGGCTATGGTTTTTCCAGTGGTCATGTATGGATGTGAGAGTTGGACTGTGAAGAAAGCTGAGCACCGAAGAAATGATGCTTTTGAATTGTGGTGTTGGAGAAGACTCTTAAGAGTCCCTTGGATTGCAAGGAGATCCAACCAGTCCATTCTGAAGGAGATCAGCCCTGGGTGTTCTTTGGAAGGAATGATGCTAAAGCTGAAACTCCAGTACTTTGGCCACCTCATGCGAAGAGTTGACTCATTGGAAAAGACTCTGATGCTGGGAGGGATTGGGGACAGGAGGAGAAGGGGATGACAGAGGATGAGATGGCTGGATGGCATCACGGACACGATGGATGTGAGTCTGAGTGAACTCCGGGAGTTGGTGATGGACAGGGAGGCCTGGCGTGCTGCAGTTCATGGGGTCGCAAAGAGTCGGACACGACTGAGCGACTGAAATGAACTGAACTGAACTGAAGATCAAACCAGTGAATAAGATTTTTTTCCATCCTACACTTGTGACTAAAGAGGCCCCCAAAGTGAAGTAGCATGTCCCTGCCAGGTGTCAGAAATGGGTTATAAACCTACGCTGTTTGGCATTTTCCAGAAGCATGTTCTCTGCTCCTCCTTTCTGTGTCTAATTTGCCTCTTCCTTCTCCTCTGCTTCGCCTCTTGCTTTATATTTCCTCCTCCTCTTCTCCCTTCCCTTTTCCATCATTTCTCTCCTCTGCAAACTAGTCTCTTTTTCTCAGACAACATAATGTGTGCTTTCAACTTTATGAAAAAGCCGAATTCCTTCCCTTGAGTCTTTCCGAATTATTCCAACCAATTCAGAGTTGTTGCAAAAAAGTGACATCAACAGCAACATGCCTTTGACATTGCCTGCCTCCCCAGACCTGTTCTCGCCTGTCTCTCCATCTGTGAATCTTAGTCTCACGGAAGTGGAAGTTCACTGCGGGCGGCCAGCACTCAACCTTCATTTCGGCCTAATTCCCTGGTGACATGCTAACTCATTACTCCAGTTCATATACAAATCAGCAAGATGATACAGTCATCCAAAGGAAGAGTGTACCATCTGAAACATCAATGAAATAGCAGATTAGTTAAATAATATTTTTCCTTTTTCTAAAACTTAAAAAGTTATATAATTGGCATATAATATTTGTTACAAATATACAACATAGTGATTCACAACTGATTATTTTCTATTTATCGTTATTATAAGATATTCACTACATTCCTTATATTGTACAGCACATTCTTGTAGCTTATTTTATACTCAATAGTTTATGCCTCTTAACCTCCTACCCATATATTGCTCCCCTCTCCAACTGGCAACCACTAGTTTGTTCCCTGTATCTGTGAGCCTGCTTCTTTTTGCTATTCATTAGGTTGTCGTATTTTTAAAATTCCTCACATAAGTGATATCATCTAGTATTTGTCATTCTCTGTCTATCTTATTTCACTTTAGCATAATACCCTCCAAGTCCATCCATGTTGCTGCAAATGGCAAGATTTCATTCTTTTTCATGGCTGAGTAATAACATTTAGATATACATAGACACACATTGCCTCCATAACGCATGCACTGGAAGTGTAACAGAATAGTCTTTGAATTATTTGACAAACCAATGCCATTTGAAATGTTAATAAAAGTTTGAGAGATTTAAAAATCACTACAGAACCTCATTTTCAGTTAATTATTTTTTAACATTCCTGAAATGTATTTATCTAAACATGATGTATTTGAGATTTGACAACTACAACTAGAGGAAGTATGTTCGTAAGTAAATTAAATTAAAGCACTTCAGTTATGACAAAGTGGTCTTACGATTTATTGCAAGGTGTTTGAATCCTGAATATTGTATTTTAACACATCTCTCTGCATCAGCAGAGATTAATAAAAGTTCTCTTGTGCTCATAGGCGTTGATTAATTGGAAACTGACTCAGGTTTATTTGCTGTGATTAATTCATCATGCCTAAAACAATTTCATATTTCAGGATATATAGTAAATATATTGAATAGTGCAGCTCAAAATTTCAGCCCCAATCTTGAAGACAGAGTAGTAGCTATGCAAAATACATATTCAGTAGAAAAAGAGTGAGCAGAAAGGAGATAAAGCTTTTCTTTAGTCCCTTGTGTTAGTTCCAGATCAGAAAAATCTTCCCTTTAGTTTCATACTCTGAAAGTGAAGAGTTGCCTCTTCAGATGACATAAAAATATTGTTTTGAATATTTAGTGTTTCTCACAAAAGCAGGAGTCCCTAAAGGTTTAGGAGCAGACTGAGCTGCAAAGAGGGATGGAGTTACCATCTGAAACTGTTGTTAGGGTCATTTCATCTCTCCCCGTACCTAGGCTCAGTTGTCTTGGGTTGACTCTGTTGATAAGCAGTTCTCATCTGTCGGGGCACGACAGTGGCCAGCTATCCCAAGTTTATTACCGACTAACGTGAAAATATTCTGGAATTGTATCTCATTGCTTTTGAGTCTTGTACCTATTCTTTGGTCAGAGAGTGACCAAAGAGTGACTCCCAAGTACAACCGCCGTGTTGTTAATTTCTAAAGGGGATGGAGCTCTGAGCAAACATGAACAGTAGACCCCTGCCTTACTACCTGTGGCTTTATGGTAGGTAGAGCTGAAGAGAATCACCTTGCTTCCTGTTCAGTCGCCACATTTATTCTAGACACTGGGCCTGGTTGTCTTGCCAATAAGGGAGCTCTTAGCCACTTAGCAGAAAAGGTTAATTTTAATTCCAGCTTTGAGTCTGAAGAGAAGTAGATCATCTGGGCCAGAGCTATAAGAAAGTTTTCAGTTCTTCTGTATGATGATATCCGTAACATCCTCAGATACTATTATGAACTAAAGAGCACATCAACATTGAAATGTTTTATTTTTATATTCATACCAAGGGCATTAATTTACATTGTATTAATTTTTTAAGTATCAAAAGCATAAATTTAGACATATTATGGCATACTTTCAGTCAAACTGATCAATATTTTTCTAAATCAGTATATAGACTACCATTTAAATAACAATGATTTCTTTTTCAATTATAAGGAAGCAAATTATTGGAACACTGTTTAGATCTTATTATCCCAATAATTAACAGATATTTGAAAATTAATAACAATTCCACTGTGCTTCATAAATATGTGTGTGTACATACACATTATTTGA
>SJYQ01000371.1:500383-535789 GCA_006410935.1 Redunca redunca
ATTGGTGTTAATAGATGCTGCTAGAATTTAGAAATATAAGTTTTTATGTTTTGTTTTGTTTGGACCATTTAATTCATCATTAAGGGGGGAAAAAATCTCTTTCTAACTTGATGGCAGTTTTGCTTTCTGTAATTATGCCTTTCTCAGACTTTTAGAGATACAAATAAATCAACCTGAATTTTCTTGATTGCTAACAGAACAAGTCTGGTGTTAATAATCTTTTAGGTCATGACATACAACTTTATATAAAGAAATAGTACACTGAAATTTCCCCAAGGGTATAATGTATGGATATTATACCTTTAAATATATATTATATTTCAGATTGATTTATGCATGAAAGTAATAATATCTTATGCTTTAATAGCAACTTTTATTTCCTTTTTCTTATTATAGGGGAAAGATATATTTGCAATGTATAGGAAAAGACCCAGAATATACAGATGATGAATTTCAAGCAGAATAAATATTATCTCACTACCTAGAAACAAGCAGTAGAAACATCATTCAATAGAAACATGAACTGCTGAGAACATTTCTTTCAGTGCCTCCTTTCATTCATTTTCTCTCATGCCCTCCCATCTATTTTATGTATCTATAGTATTTTGAGCATTTCTTTTACTTAAAAAAGACCATAAACTATCTTCACACACATGGACATCTCATTCTCTTTGACAGCTGTTTAACACTCCACAGGGTGATTGTTAATATCATTTATTTTATGAATGGGCATGTGGGTTATTTCCAAGTATTTGCTATGTTAAACCCTGTTGCAAAGAACAGAATTCTATGTACCTCTGTATCCACCTGTCTGTTTCCTTAAGGTATTTCCTAGATGTGGACTTGTATATGAAAGGATGTGCACATTTTCAGTTTGAGGGCAGTTTTAGATTTCAGTTCTAGATTTCAAAGAAAGTTTCTACTTGTCGGGAGTGCACTGGAGTGCCACTCTCACTCCTTACCTGGCCACACTGGGCGGTTGTTGTTTAGTCACTAAGTTGTGTCTGACTCTTTTGTGACCCCATGGACTGTGACGTGCCAGGCTCCTCTGTTCATGGGATTCCCCAGGCAAGAATACTGGCGTGGGTGGCCATTTCCCTCTCCAGGGGATCTCTCTGACCCAGGAATCGAACCCATGTCTTCTGCACTGGCAGGCAGGTTTTTTACCACTGAGCCACCAGGGCAGTACTTTCTTTTTAAATTCAGCGAGGAAAAATTGTCTCATTTTAATTTGAATAAATTTGATTATCGTGGCAACTGAGCATCTTTTACAACTGTTTGCAATCCTTCTTCTGAGATTAACCTATTTTTATTTTCCCCATCCTTCTGCTGTATATTCTTTGCATCATCTTTTCGAACCAGGGCTTTAGATCATAGATTTTAAGACTCTGGTCCCTGCTTACCTCCTCAGCATCCTCTATAATCTTATCAAGTCCCTGATATTGTTTAAACTTAATTCTTGTTTATATTAACATTTTTTTACTTGTAGGCATTTTCTCTGGTTATTGCTCAGACTAATGCTCATTTTTAAACTGCTATCTGCCCTCCTAGATGCTCAGACTTAATTGTGTGATTATAGCCATCTCCTGTATAATAAACAGAGTACCAAATCTGCAATGGCAAACCAACAATCCATAGCCCAGATCCAGACCACTAATGTATTTATTTTGGCTCATGGAGTGGCTTTATTTTATTTTTTTAATATTTTGCTCCTGCGTTTTAATTTGGATTGGTTTTCAACATTATAAAATTTATTTCCAGCATTTATAAAAATCCATAATAACACAGGTTACAATGATATAAATCACCCATGAGAATCCAGATTCTTTTCCTCTTTTCATAAACTGTCATCACTGGTCGCATATTGCTGTATCCCAGAGCACCACTGCCCCCGTGTTGCCCTGTGAATTCACAGCCAGCTTCACATTTCCTGTGGTCCAACTGTGTCCACTGACCTTTGAGCAGGATCTCTGAATCTCAGAACGACTGCCGTACTGAGCCAGATGATTCTTGTTGGGAATTGGAAGGCTGTCCAGTGAATGTTAAGATGGTTAGATGCCTCTCTGACTTTTACATACTGGGTGCCAGTGGTCTACCCTCTGCACCCAGCCGTGATAACCAGGAAGCCTCCGGCTGTGGCTAACCTCCCCTGGAGAGGAGAGGGGAGGGGTCACAAACAGTCCCTCTGTGAGGACTGCTGCCTTAGGGTTTGAGACCTCTGGTCTAGATCGGGTGAAACCTGCAGAAGATTTGTGCTTAGCGAGCATTTGGGCTGCCCTGTGCTAGCTCCTATGGAAACGGTCCCTCCTGTTCTTTAGTGTGGAGGGGGCCTACAGAAACCTGGGAGTGAGCCCAGATTTAGGACCTGTGAGTAGATGGAGATGGAACTGCTGTGGATTTTCCTTCAGAATATGTGTCCGTCAAGAGCAAGCAACTGTTGGGCATCCTGGCCCCTTTCCCTTCCACTAACAAGGTGCTTGACTGTGGGATTCTCTAAACAGCAAAGCCTCCATTTCTGTCGGCTGGCCAACCACAAGAACAAAGCAGGAATCCTCGTTGTTAAAGGTATGTGATAAAGCTTGGCCCTAGCAGAGTTCACAGGATCCTTTTCTTTGATTTAGTGCCTTCTCACAATGTCTCCAGAGAGTGTATATTTCCTTCCAGCAACAGTTATCAGTGGGAGGTAGAAAGGACATTTCCAGAGAGAGCACGCACTGAGGTCTTACTCCTAGGCTGAGCCAAGTTTCTTCCTTTGTTTGTTTGTTGTTTTTTACTTTGGAAGACTGAAAGGAGCTGGTGTTGGGAGCACTGTCATTTTCCCCTTAGTCTTTCTGATAGCCCTCACCCTCTGACTTAGTCCCTGCCTTTGCATCTGGTACCTGGTGATCCAAGATTATACATTTTCCTGGAACTGGTTGACGATGTTCCTTCTCCTATAAGTAAGTCAATAATATAATTTTACAGGGTGATGATGTTTACCATGAAAATAAAAGTGGCAGATGGAGAAGTACAGAAACTGAGCAAGGAGGTGATTTCAGATCAGGCAATCAGAAGGTCCTCGGAGGGGTTGGCTTTTGAGCAGAGGTCTGAGTAATATAGAGTAGCAAGCAAGCTACGCAGAGTTCAGGAGGAAGCTTATCTAAGGCTGAAACAGCTTGAAGCTTGGCTGGTCAGAGAAAAAACAAATCCACCAGTGTTCAGGCAAGGACAAGATGAGAGAAGTCACACAAATCCTTGAAAAAAAGAAAGGAGCTTGAATTATTATTATTATTCTTTTGCCTAAATATCATAAGTAGCCATTAGAGATGTTTAAGAAGAAGAATCTGGCATGTTCTTTTCCAACGTTTTCTCTGGTGGCTGTGGGGAGATGGGCAGAGTGGGAGCAGTAAGACCAGATGGGGAATAGCTTCAGTCATGTGGGGTGGGGCGGGGGTGGGGTGGAGTGCTGATAACATGGTGTGTGAAGGGCAGCAGAAACAAGGAGAAGTGAACAGATTTGGGGTGTTTGGAATTAGATCTTGTTGCCAGATTGACTGTGGGAACAGAACAAGAGAGAAGAATTAATGATGACTTGTTGGTTTCGGATTTAAACGACTGCGTGGATGATGGAACTGTTCACTAAGATAATGGTGAGGATAAGTCGGGGAGTTCACGTGGGGAGGGAGGCTGGGGTTTCTGGTAGTGAGATCAGTGACTTTGGAAGGTTTGGACTCGTGGATGTGACTGCACTAACCAAGCATGGAGGATGGTGGGATTAGTCCTGATCGGGGGGAGGTAGTCAGCCCTAAGTGTAGCCTCCTATTCTTGACTGGTGGCTCAGGGACTCTTTTTAATCAAGTGTGGTCAGCACCATCAGTGATCTGAGAGTTTATTAGAAGTGCAGAACCAGATAAATAACAAGGATCCACTGTATAGCAAAGAGAACTGTATTCATTATCTTGTAATACCTATAGTGGAAAACATGTATTCTTTTCCAGATATATGTGTATAATATATGTAACCAAATCGCTTTACTATATACCTGAAACTAACAACATTGTATATACATCAACTGCATTTCAATTTTAAAAAATGCAGAACCAAGAATCTCACCAGAGTCTTCTTAATCAGAATCTGCATTTTAACAGGATCTCCATGAAGCTATGTACATTAAAATGTGACTGTTTGGAAGGTGTAACTGAATCTAACTATGAGGAAACATAGAACAAAACCAAACTGAGAGATGCTAAAGAATTTTGTACTCTTCAGAAATGTCAAGGTCATGAAGATCCAAGGAGGGCTGCAGAACTGTTCCTGATTAAAGAAAATTAAAGAGATGTGATAATTAAGGGCAGCACATGACTCCTGATTGAAGCTGGATTCTCCTGGTCCAAAAGATGTTCTTGGGACATTGGGCCAAACTTGAGTGGGGTCTTTGGGTGAAAGATATATGGGCATCTCTTACTGTGTAAACACCTTTTTCACATATGTTTGAAGGTTTTGTTTTTTGTGTGGTTTTTTTTTTTTTTTTTGGTTTGTTTTAAGCTTTGACTCATATGGGCTGTTTGTATGCAGTGTTGAGAAAGATGTGATGGATCTGAGAGAGGAGTCTCTGGAGGTCTCACTTCCACTCAAGGGCACCCCCTCAAATATGCAGCTAGTGGTCAACAAAGCCATACCAGGTGCAGAAGGCACCATGCAGACCCTTTACATTTTATTTGAAGTGGTGTTGCAGGCAGGAAGGGGGGATTTTCATCAAGTGTCAGAGAAGTAGAAAGAGGAGAAACTTGGGTAGATGAGGGGGTCACTATGGCCTTCATTCCCGAAAAGGCTCTACAAGAAAACACCACAGAAATATTTTTAGTGTCTGATCTCTATTCCTTCTGGTTCATTTTTCCCCATCAGTGTTTCATGGTAACACTCTCCATTTGCCTTTTTCTCCACTTGTAGAAATTTATGTCTTTCTATTCAAAATTGTTGGGGGTAGTATCCCAGGTATAGATTCAAAGCACAAAACAATTTTCTCAACCTTACATGCTAATGATTTCCTCCCTGTTCTCGGAGAATCCATGAGTAGGTTTGTCTTTATCCCAGTGTGGTTGAAGACATCCCTCTCTAAAAAGATGACAATCCAGGAGTGATGACTTGAAAATCCTAGCTTAGGTTTGTGATTTTAGAGATCTGTGCTATCATGCCCTGAAAACAAAGGGCATATAATATTTTTAAAATATTAATAAAATTGAAGGCAATCTCAAGGCTGACTCACTATTCACTAAACAGGGGCCTTACCTTGTTGTTTGAAACATCAGTTTCTAAACTAAAGATCAGTTTCTAAAGACTGGGTTTCATGTTGAGTAATAAGAATGTTTCATAGAAGCAATTTTTTTTTTTTTTACTCCATTGAAAAATATAATGGAGGTCCCCAAATGCATGGATTGAATAAGTAAATACTCCCCCATCAAAAGCGTGGATCTCTTTCTCGAAAGCTGAGACAAAGCTGTCCCATATGAAGTTGTGGGCTCATTTGTTTTCGTGGCTCTGTGATAGAGCATCTCATTTAGCTGCTTCTTCAGGATAAAAGTGAATGATGTATTCAGTCCACTGAGTTTGCTTGCGAGCTGTGGGATTTCCTTAGAGATATCAAACACTTCGCTGCTGCTTCCTTATTTGTTTCCAATGCCCACATCCTGTGCTCAGTGGAGAGCACAATTTTTGAGATAATGTTGACAGCCAGTACAGATAAGCAGTGGACTCAGCCTTAGGTCAAGGACTGTGAATCGTTTTGGTATCTGAGTCATCTGCTTAACTCAGAACCCATCTCTTCTTAAAGAGATGAAACCTGTTGTGACACGGAGACTATTGTGTGTTACTTTGTAGGGGGCATATAAGACTTTGATCAGAAGAGCGTCTTTCTTTTTATCTCCTTGTTTAGCTAGTCACTTTGATTTCAAGTGTACACAAGCACTGAGGATCTAAATAACAAAGGAAACAATTTAGCCGACCCAACACTCTTGGACACTGTTGCTTTCTCATTCATATTTTTAAGAACTTAAATGTATGCCTAACTCAAAGTTATTATTACAAGAATTATCACAGTGAAAATTATCATCATAATAATTCTCTAGTTCAGACTGTTTTCTGTTAGGTCTTTTAGGTGTTTTTAAAAAAATTAAGCATGCCTTCTTTTCCTCTGTCACTTAACATGTTTCTCGCTTACAAGGTAAGCTACACGTGGAGAAGGTGTTCGGAATAAGACTGCATTTAAAGGCTTCGCTGGTGGTCTAGTGGTTAAGACTCTACCTGCTAAGGCAGGGAACACAGGTTTGATCCCTGGTCCGGGAGGATTCCCCATGCCAAAGAGCAACTAAGCCCTCGAGCTGCAACTACTGAGCTCATGCACCACAACTACTGAAGCCCGTGGGCCCTAGAGCCTGGCTCCAGAACAAGGAAGCCGCCACAAAGAGAAGCCTGTGCACCACAGCCAGAGCGTACCCGCTGCTTGGCACAACTGGAGCAAGCCCCTGTGCAGCAAAGAAGACACAGGGCGGCCAAAAAGAAATGTAAAAGGGAGAAAAGCCCCAAACAACACAGTATTCATCTGCACGTATCTGCAGAAAAAGAAACTCATTTCTAAGACTCCTGTCAAAGAGAGGAAAGGTTACCCGAGACGGAAGCAGTGGCAGATGGGGCGTGCTCCAGGGGGGCTAGTGATGAAGAACCCACCTGCCGATGCAGGAGACATAAGAGACGCGGGTTCCATCCCTGGGTCAGGAGGATCTCTTGGAAGAGGAAATGGCAACCCACTCCAGTATTCTTGCCTGGAGAATCCCCTGGACAGAGGAGTGTGGTGGGCTACATCTGTAGCATCACAAAGAGTCAGACACGACGAGCGATTTAGCACATACAAAGCAGTCTCTGCTTAGTCTGTGTATTTGGAAAAATATTTAAAATTTGTTCACCTAAATGATTCTGAAATTGGTGTAAAGAGTCCCTGGCCTGCCCCTATTTGTAGGAAATTAATGTTTGTCTGAAATAAAGGCATTAGACATATTATTTAAGAATCTGTGGCCTTTTTTTTTTTTTGGATGGAAAGGAAAGTTTGCTTTATTTCAGATGCCAGCAACTGGGGGGAGAGTGATGGACATCTGTCCAAAGGCCGACTCCCTCCACCACCAACAGGCAAGGGGTGAGAGAATTTGTAGACAGAGTTGGGGGTGATGGTGGTTACATGAAGAAACAGCTTAGTCATCTCTAACAGTCATCTTCAACTGGTCATCAGTGAACCTGTGGCATTTTAATCACTGATTCATATGACTTCTAATACTAAGGCAGAGTAGCTGCACATTGGAATTCTTCCCATGAAAGGCACATGACATTCCAATAGCCGAATCTGTTTGCTTCATTTGGGACACCCTTGCCTGTTGGCCACTGTGAAGCAAATATGAGTTTTCCTTGAACCTAAGGGGGGCAACTGACACCTAATGCTGACTTGTGACTTTTCTTTAGGTTGATTAGTTGGAGTTGTTGTCTCTCATGGATCTCATAGAAAATTCCAAGTTCCATTTTGCAGTCTTTACATCAAGAGATAATATTCATTTTAATACCTTTTTTGCAGGCCTCTGCTTCTCAGTTAGGAGCTAGTCAGTTTCCTTCTAGTTGCTAACTCTAGGGAAAACAAGATGTCACCAGGATTGATCCTGCAATCAATGAATCAATGATGGTTGATTGCGGTAAATCCACTCTTCATCAGTTCCTCAAAGCCACACCAATTAAACCTATTATTAAAAAAAAAAATACAAAAACCAAAAAGCAAAAGCCCTAGCCTACTCATTTTGCCCTCTCTTTGGTGAATTTGCATAATATCCCACTCTATTTGAATACCAAACTTCAAGTTTATGAAGATATAACTGGTTCCCTACTTTCCTTCAATACCTCAGTGCCATCTTCTCTTTTTTTTTCTTCACTCTACAGATTATGGGATCTTAGTTCCCCAAATAGGGATTGAACTCAGGTCCTCAGCAGTGAAAGCATGGAGTCCTAACCACTGGTCCTCTAGGGACCCTTGAGTGTCCTTTAATTGTCCCCTAATTCTTCAGCACTCAGCTTTCTTTATTGTCCAACTCTCGCATCCATACCTATGGTTTAGTTGCTAAGTCATGTCTGACTCTTGTGACCCCATGGACTGTAGCCAGCCAGGCTCCTCTGTCTATGGGATTTTCCAGGCAAGCATACTGGAGTGGGTTGCCATTTCCTTCTCCAGGGAGTCTTCCGGGCCCAGGAGTCGAACCTGGGGCTCCTGCATTGCAGGTGGACTCCTGCATTGCCGGTGGATTCTTTACTGACTGAGCTACATACCTGACTACTGGAAAACCATACCTTTGACTGTACTATAATTGGTCTTAATATGTAATCCTTCTCATGCTAGAATCTCTTGATCTCAGGGACTTTACATTCTGGCAGGGGAGAAAACACAAATAAATTTGAAACAATCCAGGTATCCTATGATCAGTCCATTCAACATAGAGTTTTTTATCATCAGCAGTTTTTAGAAAAAACTATTTGGGATGGCAGGACTTTCATGCTATAGGAATACATGACGGATTTGAACTAGTCAAGATGGTGGGTTTGGTATCCAGAGGGGAAAGAAACCTAAGCAAAGATACTGAAGTGGAAAGGGATTTGCTCTGACAGGCTTTGAGGAAATTGATTTCATTTATGTGAGAAATTTACATTAGAAACTACCAGATAAGAAACATCAGATAATGAAAGTGAGGCCAAAGTATATATTTAATGCTATAAGACTGAAACCAAATTTTGAGACATGGCAGGGCATGATTTTAAAAACCCACACTTACACATTAAACTAACTGAAAGAAACTGCACTCAAAGACGATTGAACATATGATTCCATTTATTTGAAATTCTTGAAAAGGCAAAACTATAGGGACAAAAATCATATCAGTAATTGTTGAGAGGTTAGGTTCAGGGAGCATGGAGGATTTTTTTGAGATGATGGAACTGTTCTGTATCTGACAGAGGTGGTGACTAAATGACATTTACCAAAGTTTCCAGAATTACACACCAAGAATGGTGAATCTACTGTCTCAATGTTATTATACTCTTAAAAATAGGAAAAAAAAAAACCTTAACAGATATGGATTGAAAATGATAATGAGTTTATTGACAGGAACAAATAGAAGGAAGAATTGTTAAAATTTAATGACGATATGGAAATCAAAAGCTTTGAAATTTTTAAACCTGTGGAAGACGATGGGCTTCCCTAGTGGCCAAAGTAGAAAAGAATTTGCCTGCAGTGCAGGACAACTGGGTTAGATCCCTGGGTCAGAAAGATCCCCTAGAGACGGGAATGGCTACCCACTCCAGTATTCTTGCCTGGAGAATTCCATGGACAGAGGAGCCTGGTGGGCTATAGTTCCTGGGGTCGCAAAAAAGTTGGTCACAACTGAGTGACTAAGCACACACACACTAGAAGATAACAGACATGGAAGATCCAACCAGGCCATCCTAAAGGAGAGCAGTCCCGGGTGTTCACTGGGAGGACTGATGCTGAAGCTGAAGGCCCAATACTTTGGCCACCTGATGAGAAGAGCTGACTCATTGGAAAGACCCTGATGCTGGGAAAGATTGAGGGCAGGAGGAGAAGGGGACGACAGAGGGTGAGATGGTTGGATGGACATGGGTTTGGGTGGACTCCGGGAGTCCAAGTTTGATACCTGGGTCGGGAAGATCTCCTGAAGAAGGGAATGGCAACCCACTCCAGTATTCTTGCCTGGAGAATCCCATGGACAGAGGAGTCTGGCCTGGTGGGCTATCATCCATGGGGTCACAAAGAGCTGGACACAACTGAGAGACTAACACTTTCACTTTCAACACCATTTTTAAACTGTTAAAGACTAGAAAACAAAATGACATTTAAAAGAAATTAAAGAATCACATCAATATTGACCAGCTCAATATCAGAATAAACATTCTCAATCTCTTACAAACAAACATGAGTAGGTTTGAGCCGTTAAGTATGGTAAGCTTATCCTGAAATTCTGAACCATTTTCCGAGGTTTATTTAAATTAACTGGCTTTTAGTTTTCATTTAACTGTTCTTGTCCTGCTTTGAGACATAGCCCATTATGTGCAATGTCAGTATTCAAAACAAAAAAGTTTCCAAATGTTAATGGGCACTGGCTTTGAGGATAATCCTCTGTTTTGAGGGTTGAACTTATCATGCAGGAGTAGGCAGCAGAAGAGAAGGGTTAGACAGGCTTTGTAAAAGTCCTTGTCTTTTTTATCCTAAAAATGCAACCTCCTCAGGAACCTGGGGCTTTGCAGGGGTGACCACAATAGCTTGACTTCCACCGGTAACCCTCAACTTGTGACAAAACCAGCTAATTTCTTAACTACGTCAATAGTCATATCGTTTGACAGCCAGCTATGGAAACAAGCTCATCTTATTCCTGGTGAATGTGTGTCAGTGATGATACCTTTGTGAGATTCAAGTACCACCCGCAAGGCCTTGTTAGTAGTGTAATAGTTTCGTTCTTGAACACTCAGTAGGGAACAAGCCCCATTTTTGCAAGGTCTTGTTAGTTTTGTTCTTGAACACTCAGTAGGGAACAGACCAAGTTTACCAAAGTCCTTCATCTTCACTTGCACTCACAGATGAGTTCTGAAAATGGGATAAGTCCGTGCTGGCAAGACACATGCTGTGAAAACCACTCATGTCTGAACTAGGGGGATAAAGCGCTCAGAAAGTAAATGAGACCTTAAAGTTTGCCTATTATTTCATCACTTCAAAGGATATCTCTCTCTGAACGTAGACATACATGGTACTAGGCTTGGTCTTTTAAGTCTTTCTCTTGTCCCCAGTCCCTTTCAAAATAGAAGTGAATTTTGCAGGATCTGCGTGTTAAATGTTGATAAAAGCTAGTAAAAAGCCAGAGGAGTTTCGATTATAATTGAAGCAAGGACAAATAAAATTGGTTGCATAGTATGCCGTGATGAATACTTAAAATTTGTTCATCATTTACTACTTAGGGTGCTATACATTCTTTGTACTCATCTGGATAAGATCAGTAATGCTGTAGTAACAAATAGTCCCCGTCTCTGAGCAGTTATTTCTTATTCGCTTGTGGCCTAGGCGATCCTTCCACGCAACTGTCCTCTGTTAGTTGGCGCAGCATCCCAGCTATCTTTCTTATCATTTTGTAGAGTACACTCATGCCTATTCATGTACAGATAATCATATTTGGATTATACTGATTTTGAAAAAGCTTAAAAAATTAGATTTTCCTATCAATTAAGAATCTAACCATAATTTTGTTTTTCTCCATCTTTTCAACATTTGTCTAAGTTGTTTGAAAAATACTGATCTGAAAACATTGAAAATATACCACATGAGAACAAGTAAACATCTTGTATAAAATAAAGTATAAAATAGGAGAACCAGTACTTACAAGGCACTCTACATTGGCACTCCACATTGGGGGAGACAGAGTAGGAGGGGAAGGAGCTAAATGAAAAGATGATGGTGTCTCCTTTCAGTTCAGTTCAGTCTCTCAGTCGTGTCCATCTCTTTGCGACCCCATGGACTGCAGCACACCAGGCCTCCCTGTCCATCATCAACTGCCAGAGTTTACTCAAACTCATGTCCATTGAGTCGGTGATGCCATCCAACCATCTCATCCTCTGTCGTCCCCTTTTCCTCCTGCCTTCAATCTTTCCCAGCATCAGGGTCTTTTCAAATGAGTCAGCTCTTTGCATCAGGTGGCCAAAATATTGGAGTTTCAGCTTCAACACCAGTTCTTCCAATTCAGGACTGATTTCCTTTAGGATGGACTGGTTGGATCTCCTTGCAGTCCAAGGGACTCTCAAGAGTCTTCTCCAACACCACAGTTCAAAAGCATCAATTCTTCAGTGCTCAGCTTTCTTTATAGTCCAACTCTCATATCCATACATGACTACTGGAAAAACCATAGCCTTGACTGGACGGACCTTTGTTGGCAAAGGTGTCTCCTTTAAGGGGTTGCTGTTTAAAAAGCCTAGTTTTATGTTTATGTTGCTTTTTTCAGACAGCTTTATTGATGTTTCATTGACATAAAATAAACTGTACATAATTAAAGTTACAATTTGAAACATTGGGCACATGAATATAGGGACTCATGAATGGATCCACCATTTGTAATCTATTCCCCATTCACTTTCAGTAAGATTAAACGTTCAGATTCCATTGTAAGGCCTCCCACTTATTAGGCTCCCAAAAAATCTAGTTGAACAAAACTTAATTCTAGGAAATACTGTGCTTTCTCTTTTATATATATATTTATCACAAATATCTATCAAAGTATTTTCAGGCATGCAACTCTATGAAGTGGTCATTGTTATTCTTTTTATATAAAAGGGGAACAAGGGGCTAGAGAGATTATGCAATTTCTTTGAATTAATATAATTTTGAAATTCAAACTAGGGATCTCACAAAATGTGTAGGCACTCACTAGACTAACTAAATCATTATCTTAAAAAGCCAGCAAAAGTTTGTGAGCTCCTTGAACCGCTGCAGTTGTAAACTATAATAAACTTTAAGACCAAGAATCATGGCTTTCATATAAACCTTACTGTTCAGTGATCTTTGTATCCCCAGCACTAGCCCATTGTTTCCATGTAGTTAGTGCTCAGGGATGGTGACCTGAAACTAGCGCATTTCCTATGGAAAAGTGAATAATTATTAGAATCGAGATTGTTTTACTGGGCTTCCCTGGTGACTCAGGCAGTAATGAATCGGCCCGCAATGCAGGAAGCCTGGGTTCTATGCCTGGGGCAGGAGGCGCCCATGGAGAAGGAAATGGCAACCCAGTCCAGTGTTCTTACCTGGGAAATCCCACAGACAGAGGCGCCTGGAGGGGCTAGAGTCCATGGGGTTGCAAAGAGTGAACATGACTGAGTAACTAACACTTTTGAGATTTTATTACTTTTCAGTTAGCCTTCCTGTGCTTCGTTGACCCCGAGAGGAGGTTCTACATAGTTCTCTCAATCCTCTTGTGTCAGCTTGGTTCCGCGTTGCCTCCAATGAATCCATCACCCTCCTCTGTGTTTCCCCGCTACCCCCATGCAGGGACTTGGTGGGCTTCCACCACTCTGCTAAGGCAGGTAGTACACTTCTGCTTGCTGCTGTCAAAATAGCTGTTGCTCCTTTCTCTTGCTCTTGTCCGTATGGATTCATACCTTGCTAATTCCTTCATGGCCATCTTTCGGAGTTTGGGGATCAAGAGAAGATAAACATGTATTCAACAGGACTTTGGGATCTAGAAAACATTTAAGTCAATGGTTGACAAACAGGAATGAACTGAGGACAGAAGTTTCTAAGTTCAGTTTTTTGTCGTGTGGTTGCTCAGTTGCCCAGTCGTGTCTGATTCTTTGCAGTCCCGTGGACTGCAGCACGCCAGGCCTCCCTCTCCCTCACCATCTCCTGGAGCTTGTCCAAGTTCATGTCCATTGCATCAGTGATGCCATCCAGCCATCTCAACCTCGGATGCCACTTTCTCCTTCTCCTTTTTTTGTCACACGCAGTGACATTTCCTTATATCTAGAATGAGTGAATTAAACTGGATGAAGACTTACAGATGTTTTGGGAAGAATGCATCTAGAAGATGTAAAAAAAAAGGAGGTTATGAGTAAGAAGCTTTATTACCTAGGATAAGACAGGCTGCATAGGATGGAAGGGTTTTGTTACTGCAGACACTTTAATGTGCTTGTGCTCATTGTGAATTTGAGGAGGCAGTAGCAGAAGCAGTGTTTCCCAAAGTGGTTTGCCTAAGGAAGCCTTCTTACACTTGCACACAATTCGTACTGCTCATATACAGTTTCTTGGAAGAGTTTGGAAAATTCTGACCTAGATGATTGCTTTGAAATTTTGAGTTTCTGTGTCTCCAAATTAAGTAACAAGAACATTTTTGAGAATTACATTGGTTAATAACTTCCTTAATTCTAATGATGTAAGGATAAAATGAAGAAGGATTTAGTGTTAGGAAAAAATACACACATGTATGTGTGTACATATACATGTAGATACACATATATAACGTTGTTGTTGTTCAGTTACTAAGTCATATCAAACTCTTTGCGACCCTATGGACTACAGCACATCAGGCTTCCCTGTCCTTCATTATCTCCCAGAGTTTGCTCAAACTCATGTCCATTTAGATAGGGGATGCTATCCAACCATGTCATCCTCTGTTGCCCTGTTTTCCTTCTGCCCTCAATCTTTCCCAGCATCAGGGTCTTTTCCAGTGTGTTGGTTCTTCGCATCACGTGGCCAAAGTATTGGAGCTTCAGCTTCAGCATCAGTCCTTCCAATGAATATTCAGGGTTGATTTCCTTTAGGATGGACTGGTTTGATCTCCTTGCAATCCAAGAGACTCTCTAGAGTCTTCTCCAGCACCACAATTCAAAAGCATCAATTCTTTGACGCTCAACCTTCTTCATGGTTCAACTCTCACCTCTCTACATGACTACTGGAAAAACCATAGCTTTGACTGGATGGACCTTTGTTGGCAAAGTGATGTCTCTACTCTTTAATATGCTGTCAAGGTTTGTCAAAGTTTTCCTTCCAAGGAGCAAGAGTCTTTTAATTTCATGGCTGCAATCACTATCTGCAGTGATTTTGGAGCCCATGAAAATAAAGTCTGTCACTGTTTCCACTTTACCCCCCTCTTTTTTTTTGCCGTGAAGTGATGGGACTGGATGCCATGATATTAGTTTTTTGAATGTTGAGTTTTAAGCCAGGTTTTTCTCTCTCATCTTCTACCCTCATCAAGAGGCTCTTTAGTTCCCCTTTGCTTTCTTCTTTAGAGTGGTGTCATCTGCATATCTGAGGTTGTTGATATTTCTCCCAGCAATCTTGGTTCCAGCTTGTGCTTCATCCAGCCTGGCATTTCGCATGATTTCCTCTGCATATAAGTTAAATAAGCAGGGTGACAATATACAGCTTGTATGTATATAAATGTATACCTACATACAATATGAATATACAAAATACTGGCAAATAAAACTATTAACAAGATTTTTTTTAACCATTTCTTGATGAAAACAGGGACTAGAACAAATGAAGAAGCATAGCTCCTCTGTCATCCTCTGCAATTATGGTCTTAATTGGCATAATTCAGAGAAGGAAACCTGATGTTATGGCCTAGAAATATATTCATACCCTTTTCTCATGCTGCTCTCAGTTATGGCCTTTTTCTCTGGGACTCTGTGGTCCTTGTCTTTCACTGTGGGAAAGAATGGCCCAGGCTTTGAAAAGGTTTACTTTACTCCTTTCTCCAAGCCATCTAATTATTGAAAAAGAAATGTTAGGAGTTTCTTGTCTCTTCTGTTGTCTATTTGAAACTGAGATAAGAGGAACATTTTTAAATGTAGTATGTCTTTTTATATCATGTTACAACTTTTCTGTGTTTTATTTTATAATTAAATCACCATATGGGATGGACATTGTAATGTTAATTTATCTTAAATAAATTTTTGGAAGGGAGGAGGAGAGCTATCTATATTTGATTATCTCCAGTGTGTAAAAAAAAGAAATGGTACTTGTCAGACAGTTGCGCTCCTTCAGTTCCAAGCACAGCGGCCCACATAGTGTCATCTATGTATCTATTTAACTAACTATAAACATAGATATGCTTATCTCTCTATATATTGCATATTTTACCTACTCCAGTGTTCTTGCCTGGAGAATTCCAGGGACGGTGGAGCCTGGTGGGCTGCTGTCTATGGGGTTGCACAGAGTCGGACACGACTGAAGCGACTTAGCAGCAGCAGCAGCATTGCATATTTTAGCTGAAATTGACTCCTACCATGTATATTGTTTTTAATTGCTTGGTTTGTATGCATTGTGAGTCTCTTTTCATCTAATTACACATTCTCTTATAATAACATTGTACTGGATTCAGTCTTGCATGAAATAAATGAACAAGAAATTATTATTATTTGTTAGGGACAACAAACTTTCTTTGTAAAGGGTCAGATATTAAGTGTTTCAGGTCCATGGCTTATTTGGCAACTACTTTATAGCAGCAGCTAATCAACTTTGATACTGTACTGGGAAAGCAGTTATAGACCAAAATTTATGATCCAGATTTATTTACTGTAACTAATCTTTTAAAAAAAGAACCTGTATATGAACATTAAGAAGCTTCTGTATACGTATAAGGGTCAACTAATATTTGAAAAGACAGTCAAAATACGCAATAGAGAAAAGACAGGTTTTTTTCAATAAATGGCACTGGGAAAATTGGATATTCACATGCAAAAGAATGAAATTGTACTTTTTCCTTTTACTACTTATTGAAATTTACTCAAAATGGATTAAAAACTTAAAAAGTGAGACTTGAAACCATAAAACTCCTAGGAAAAACAAACAGAGAAAGGGCTCTTTGACATTGGCCTTTGCAGTGATTTTATGGATATGACATCCAAAGCACGTGCAGCAAGCGCGAAGTAATCCGGTAGGACTACGTCAGACTGAGTAGGAAGTGAGCCACAAGGTGAAAAGACAGCCTGCAGGATGGGAGAAAGCATTTGCAAACCACATATCTGATAAGGAATTTACATCCAAATTATATAAGGAACTTCTACAAATCAATAGCATGAATACCAAATAATTCAACTATACATGGGCAAAGGACCTGAATAGACATTCTTCCAAAGAAGATATTCAAATGGCCAACAGGTACATGACAAAGTGCTCAACATCACTAATCACCAGGGAAATGCAGATGAAAACCATGAGATATCATGTCATGTGCATTGGAATGGCCGTTATCAAAAGGCCAAGAGATAACAGCAGTTGGTGAGGAAGTGGAGAATACGGAAGCCTTGTGCCAGGTTGGTGAGAATGCAAACTGGTGCAGTCACTATGAAAAAGTTATAGAGGTTCCTCAAGAAATTAAAAATAGGACTAACATGTGATCCAGCAATTCCACTTCTGAGCATATAACCGAACGAAATGAAATCACTCTCTTGATGAGATATCTGCACCCCATGTTCACTGCAGCATTATTTACAATAGCCAAGACACGGAAGCTATCTATGTATCCATTGACGCAAGAATGGATAAAGAAATGTGATACACACACAACAGAATATTATTCAGCCATAAGAGAAGGAAATTCCACCATCTGCAGCAACATGGATGAAACTTGAGGACATTATGCTTAGTGAAACAGGTCCGAAATAAAAAGACATGTATGATCTCACTTACATGGAATCTGGAAAAAAAAAAAAAACGTACTTGGGGCTTCTCTGGTGGCTCAGTGGTAAAGAATCTGCCTGCCAGTGCAGGAGACACGGGTTCAGTCCCTGATCTGGGAAGATCCCACATGCCACGGAGCAACCAAGCCTGTGCGCCACAGCTGTTCAGCCTGTGCTCGAGAGTCCGGGAGCTGCAACTGCTGAGCCCACGTGTCCTTGAGCCCAAGCTCTGCAGTGAGAGAAGCCGCCGCAGTGGGGAGTCTGCGCACAGCAGCTAGAGAGTAGCCCCCGCTCACCACCGTTAGACAAGGCCGAGTGCTGCAACCAGCACCCAAACACAGCCAAAAGTGAAAGCAAATAAAGTTTAAAACCCTGATTCACAGACACAAAGAGTAGGTTGGTAGTCATCAGGGGCAAGAGTTGGAGGGTGAGGGATGCGAAAGGTGGCCAAAGGATACAAATTTCCAGGTATAAGATGAATCAGTTTCTGGGGATGTAAGGTAAGGTAATGTATAGTACGTGAATATAGTTAACAATACTGTTTGTAGATCTGAAAGTTATCTGAGAGTAGATTTTAAAAGTTCTCACCACACACACACACACACACACACACACACGATTGTAACTATGTGAGGTGATTGCTCTATTAACTGACTTTATTGTGGTAATCAATTTGCAATATACACATATATACGATTATTTCATTGTACACCTTAAACTTACACAATGTTATATGGCAATTATATCTCAATAAAGTGGGGGAAAATAGTTTGTGGAAACACCTTTGATTAACTCAAGGGTGTAGGACAAAATGGAAGAAGGGAATTTATGGCTTTATATGCTTTTGCGTTGTTTCACCAGTTACATTGAGGACTCTCAATTTTTTTTTTTAAGAAATTAATTTCAGTGATTCCACTTCAGTGCTCCAGAGCATGTTACCCTCTGGCTACTTTTTATTTTTAACAACCACAAGATACACATCTTGAGTGAGCTATATCTACTCCCTCCTACTGCAGACCATAAAAAGATAGGGGTTGTTAAGCAGTATAACACAATTTTTACTTTCCCAACACAGGACTGACATTAACAGAACAACAACCAAGCCAAAATATTAATATTTTAAACCAAAATTCATCTTTTTACTAGACATGGTACTAATTTAACTTAGGTAACTTATTCATTTTGAGAGTATATCAATACACTATAAATTATTTATATTAAATGATACAGAATGAGGTTATGGCAGAAGTTTTAATATTTAAATATCTGTGAATCAGGCTGGAGAAAGGAAGCTGCTATTGTTTCGTGTAGGGCATTTGATCACATCAGTTTTTCTTAACCTTTGTTTCATACCACCACCCCAATCCAAGAAGCCTTTTCAGTTGTTTTTCCCCCTTAATGCCCCCCCAACCATGAAATTTTAATACCACAGATATGTAGTATCTGTGTATATGCTATATGTATATCTACATCTTATACATACAAAGAATAAGATTATTTCACTCTCCAAGAATGAATTTCGCCCACTTATGGGTAGTAGTGTTTCCATTGAAAAGGCATGGATCACATCTACATAATTTTTTTCCCCTAAAGATTGGATTTCTCCCGGCAATCTTGATTCCAGCTTGTGTTTCTTCCAGCCCACCGTTTCTCATGAGGTACTCTGCATNTTTCACAGCATCATCTTTCAGGATTTGAAATAGCTCAACTGGAATTCCATCACCTCCACTAGCTTTGTTTGTAGTGATGCTTTCTAAGGCCCACTTGACTTCACGTTCCAGGGTGTCTGGCTCTAGATGAGTGATCACACCATCTTGATTATCTTGGTTGTGAAGATCTTTTTTGTACAGTTCTTCCATGTATTCTTGCCATCTCCTCTTAATAGCTTCTGCTTCAGTTAAGTCCAGACCATTTCTGTCCTTTATTGAGCCCATCTTTTCATGAAATGTTCCCTTGGTATCTCTAATTTTCTTGAAGAGATCTCTAGTCTTTCCCATTCTGTTCTTTTCCTCTATTTCTTTGCATTGATCGCTGAAGAAGGCTTTCTTATCTCTTCTCGGTATTCTTTGGAACTCTGCATTCAGATGCTTATATCTTTCCTTTTCTCCTTTGCTTTTCACTTTTCTTTTCACAGCTATTTGTAAGGCCTCCCCAGACAGCCATTTTGCTTTTTTGCCTTTCTTTTCCATGGCGATGGTCTTGATCCCTGTCTCCTGTACAATGTCACAAACCTCATTCCATAGTTCATCAGGCACTCTATCTATCAGATCTAGGCCCTTAAATCTATTTCTCTCTTCCACTGTATAATCATAAGGGATTTGATTGAAGTCATACCTGAATGGTCTAGCGGTTTTCCCTATTTTCTTCAATTTGAGTCTGAATTCGGCAATAAGGAGTTCATGATCTGAGCCACAGTCAGCTCCCGGTCTTGTTTTTGTTGACTGTATAGAGCTTCTCCATCTTTGACTGCATGGAATATAATCAATCTGATTTCGGTGTTGACCATCTAGTGTAGATGTGTAGATGTCCATGTGTAGAGTCTTCTCTTGTGTTGTTGGAAGAGGGTGTTTGCTATGACCAGTGCATTTTCTTGGCAAAACTCTATCAGTCTTTGCCCTGCTTCATTCTGCATTCCAAGGCCAAATTTGCCTGTTATTCTAGGTGTTTCTTGACTCCCTATTGCATTCCAGTCCCCTATAGTGAAAAGGACATCTTTTTTGGGTGTTAGTTCTAAAAGGTCTTATAGGTCTTCATAGAACCGTTCAATTTCAGCTTCTTCAGCGTTACTGGTTGGGGCATAGACTTGGATTACTGGAAGAAACACAAGCTGGAATCAAGATTGCTGGGAGAAATATCAATAGCCTCAGATATGCAGATGACACCACCCTTATGGCAGAAAGTGAAGAGGAACTAAAAACCCTCTTGATGAAAGTGAAAGAGGAGAGTGAAAAAGTTGGCTTAAAGCTCAACATTCAGAAAATGAAGATCATGGCATCCGGTCCCATCACTCCATGGGAAATAGATGGAGAAACAGTGGAAACAGCGTCAGACTATTTTTTGGGGCTCCCAAATCACTGCAGATGATGATTGCAGCCATGAAATTAAAAGACGCATACTCCTTGGAAGAAAAGTTATGACCAACCTAGATAGCATATTCGAAAGCAAAGACATTACTTTGCCAACTAAGGTCTGTCTAGTCAAGGCTATGGTTTTTCCTGTGGTCATGTATGGATGTGAGAGTTGGACTGTGAAGAAGGCTGAGCACTGAAGAATTGATGCTTTTGAACTGTGGTGTTGGAGAAGGCTCTTGAGAGTCCCTTGGACTGCAAGGAGATCCAACCAGTCCCTTCTGAAGGAGATCAGCCCTGGGATTTCTTTGGAAGGAATGATGCTAAGGCTGAAACTCCAGTACTTTGGCCACCTCATACGAAGAGTTAACTCATTGGAAAAGACTCTGATGCTGGGAGGGATTGGGGGCAGGAGAAGAAGGGGATGACAGAGGATGAGATGGCTGGATGGCATCACTGACTCGATGGACGTGAGTCTGAGTGAACTCCGGGTGTTGGTGATGGACCAGGGAGGCCTGGCGTGCTGTGATTAATGGGGTGGCAAAGAGTCAGACACGACTGAGCAACTGAACTGAACTGAACTGAAAGATTGGATTAATGCATCATGAAGTGGAACTTCAAGAATGTGATGACTGTAGAGTAGGGAAGAGCCTCAAACAGCTTACCAAGAAGCCTATCTTGGTCTAACCTTGAGCAGAAATGGATAACTCTTCTATCAGACATGCACCCATACAAGTTTCTCGGCTTTTGTAACAGTATGTCACTTTTATGTATTGGCTAAAACCCACGGATCCTCATATAACCAGCAATATAATGGCTGCTGTCCATGTACTCCTGGGGAGATACAGTCTGACATCCATTTGCCTTGGGGCTTATCAAAATCTACAATTGATACAGTCTATCATTTCCTTTCTCTAAAACCATTTCCTCAACTAGATTAAACTTGCAAAGAATTCCGTTTTGTGAACCCCTCATTTGCCTGTAAAACTGCTTAATTTCCTATTAATACCATCTTTCTACACTGATAGCTGTTTTAAGAAACCACTCTAAACCAATTCATTGTGGTATTTTACTATCAAAATGTTCTGGAAACCATAGCTTATTACACAGCCAAGATCATTGGCTATGCAAGGGAACAGAGATCTTAGTTATATGAATGGGCAGGTGTCTCTTAAGCAACAGGTTTGTTTTTATGGACATAATGGATGATATTGACTTTATGGTCTCTCACAAACGTCAGAGAAGGTATTTTTTTGTGCTAGCCTAACTTCTGACTTTATCCATTCACATTCTCTTTTTCACCATAATCTGATTTCAGTTTTCATTTGTTGTTAATTTATCTTTTAAGATAATTTTACGGCTGGACAAAATGCATGAAGAAATATGTACAAATTGTACGTGTGATCACAGAACAAATGCATCTTGTAACCAGCACACAAATGAAGAGCTGGAACATCCCTAGAATTTCTCTCCAGTCTCTTCTTAGCCACTGCCATCAACCCCGACGAGATAACCACCATCTTTGACGGCTAACTCTATAGATTAATTTTGCCTGCTTTTGAATATATACATATTCAACATATATATTGTTTTGTGGCTGGATTTTCTTTTGCAGCATCATGCCTGTGTGATTCACTGATATTGCAGGTAAAAGCACTCTGTCCCCATTGATGTGTAATGTTCCACTTTATGAACACAAGTAGCTTTAGGTTTTTTTGTTGTTGGTCGTTCACACAGTCGAGTCCGACTCTTTGCCACCCCATGGACTGCAGCCTGCCAGTCTTCCCTGATCTCCACTGTCTCCTGGAGTTTGCTGTAACTCATGTCCATTGAGTTAATGATGTTTAATTTTTTCTGTAATTATTAATGAACATTTAAGTTGTTTTCAGTTTGCAATTATTAATACTACAAGTAGCTCTTGTAAAAGACTTCTGGTGAACATGTTATAGAGTTCTGTGTGCTTAGTCGCTCAGTCGTGTCCAACTCTTTGTGACCCCATGGACTGTAGCCCATCAGTCTCCTCTGTCCATGGGGATTCTCCAGGCAAGAATACTGGAGTGGGTTGCCATGCCCTCCTCCAGGGGAATTCACCTAACCCAGGGACTAAACCAAGGTCTCCCACATTGCAGGCAAATTCTTTACTGTCTGATCCACCAGGGAAGCCCAAAGTTCTACAAATCATATATTTAAATCATATATCATATATATCTCTGCCCAAGTTTAGTTTTCCAAAATAGTCAAACCAATTTACACTTCCGCTAGCAATAAACAAGCATTTCATTTGCCCCATGCCCTCACCAACACCTGGTATTTGGTTTCATTCATACTCATAGATGCATAGTTGAATCTCATTGTAGTTTAATTTGCATTTCTTTGCTGGCTAATGGGGTTGAGCAACTTTTCATGTTTACTGGATATTTGGATTTTTCTCTTTTTATAAAGTGTCTATTCAACTTTATGACCCTTTTTTATATTTATTGATTTCAACTTTATTTTTATTACTGGATTTTTATGCACTTATATAAAAAACTATCATCTTTATAAAGCACGTTGGGGTATAGACACACAAATAAGTGAAAAATATAAAATAGGTGCCAAATCCAAACTAACCATAAGCAAAGCATTAGGGACACAGGACTTAACTGTTTAGTACTAATAAACACTAAGAGGAGGCTGGGAGGGTTAAATCCTACTTTGTAACAGCAGCATTTTTATGCAGAAATGATATAAGTGTAATGTTACTGTCAGTCCTCACCGATCCTTAGTGCTCATTAAGCTTTAACTAGTCTGGTGGCTCAGCAGTGAAGAATCCTTCTGCACTGCAGGAGACCCAGGTTCGATCCCTGGGTCGGGAAGATCCCGTGGAGAAGGAAATGGCAAGCCACTCCAGTATTCTTGCCTGAGAGATCCCACGGACAGAGGAGCCTGGTGGGCTACAGACCTCAGGGTTGCAAAGTCGGACATGAATGAGAGACTAAACCACCACCATTCACTGACGAACTTCATGAAGCTTATTCTGAGTAAGTTAACTGTTGGAACTGCACAGTCACAGACGACAGTTTCAGATAGTAACAGCATTCTCATGTCCAATACACTGTAGAATTTCACAGTGTAAATTGCTATGCATTTAAAAATATTTATGTGCCAAGGGATAAATCAATGGCAGTTACCTTTTTTTGGATTAAAATGTTAACTTAAAAAAAAATAGTCTAAATTTTTGACTACATATTAGTCACTGTGTATGAAAACTGTCGTAAGTTAGGGCTTTGGGGAACTGAATTATCCTAGAACTAGGATCACTGCAGTCATAGAAGAACATTATGTCTTTAATTTAATGGATGAATCAGCTAAGCTAAGGTATAGAAAAGAATGCTTCATGTTTTCAGGAAATAAAATGTTTTTTCATGGTCAAAAACAATATTGAGGACTCAAGAAAATAGGCATGGTTATTACATGAATCCCAGAACCAACCATATTATACTTAATTTATTACCACCTGAGTGACTTCACTTTCACTTTTCACTTTCCTGCATTGGAGAAGGCAATGGCACCCCACTCCAGTGTTCTTGCCTGGAGAATCCCAGGGACTGGGGTGCCTGGTGGGCTGCCATCTATGGGGTTGCACAGAGTTGGACACGACTGAAGCGATTTAGCAGCAGCAGCAGCAGCAACAGATTTTTAAAAAATCACAATATTTTGAAGAAAGACATTTAATAAGGACTATTGAACAAAAGTATCTATTAAAATTCAAACCTTTCCCTCTTGTCAGTACCATGATAATCAGGGCAGATATTCAGTCAAATGATGCAATTTTTAAAATTGTAGGAAGATATTAATTGAATGAAGAAGTATGCATTAAACAGGGACATCTAAAAAGACAAAGTGGAGACAAAGTGTTTTATTTTGAGGATCAGCAAATAAATAGATGAGAATTATTCTAGCCAGTGAAATCCAAAAGTGTGAATTTTAATTTTCAAGGTGAAAACATAAATGCTTGAGAGAATTTGATATTCTACTTAGTATTTTTAATTTATCAGCTAAATAAATCTCATCTCTTTTTAAAAATTAATTTATGTATTTTAATTGGAGGCTAATTACTTTATAATATTGTAGTGGTTTTTGCCATACATTGAGTGTTTGTATTTATTAAATTTGAATATATAATCCTTTGCTTTCTTCAACTGGTTTATTGACTATAATTAATTGTTTTTGTAAAAACAGAAACTCAGCAGTAGAAACGAAACTATTCATAGTCTCTGTTAACAGTGTAAAATAAAGCATTATAATAACAAGCAGAGGTGTAAGCAGCAAGCCCTTTTGGAGTTCTGTGGAGAAGCAGATTTAGTAGTTACCTGTCTTAGCTAAAACCCATCAATTGTACCAGTAAGAGTACTGGGAGGTCATTGCTGCTGCTGCTGCTAAGTTGCGTCAGTCGTGTCTGACTTCAAATGCTTTATGGCTCCGTAGGGGCATATTGAAAGCAAGAAGCCAGTGTCAAAGCACAATTAACTTGCACACAATGATAGTTGCAACTCCATAAATCACGGGGTCATTGAGTTATGGGGTCAGAGACTGTATTGAACTTTGAGATATTTTACAAATTTCCAGTTTTATCAAAAGCCTTTATCTTTGTTCTTTTTCTATCTGTAAATATATTTATCCCCAAATAACTGAGGAATGGCCATGTGGTTTTACATAGTAAATTTTCTCTCTAACTTACTGGGTGGTTATTAACAATTGAATGAATTATTTAAGCAAATATTTCATTTTAATTCCTAACTGTAAAACAGAAGTATAAATGATAATAGTTTTGTCTTTACATTGAAAGTCTAAAGGAGGAAGAAGAAATAGAAAACTTGTAACCACTTGCTATAAATTGGAGAAAGCAGATTGCAAAGGGAGCAAGTTGGAGATTGCAAAGTTGGAGAAAGCAGATTGATGACCAGTGTTAAAAGATCTTAGATAATCAAGTGCAAGTTGGGCCGTGCATTTTCTAATTGTTACAGATTAGTCACTAATGAGATGAGGCAAGGCTGAGGGTGCCCAGGAATAGCCAAGGCATTTCTGTGATTTATTTATCTTGTGTTACATAGTAGGAGAGTTGCCAATATGTTTACTTTTAATTGTAGCATAGTTGATGATAACTAAAATGAGAGAATCAAAGTTTCTCTTTTTAATTATCATTGAAAAAAAATACACACATTTGTATCATGCTGCCTCGAGGAGTTTCCTTAATTTGCTGTGGTTGCTTTTATCTCAGATCACATTCACTTTGAGAGTCTGATATACAGCTCTTTGAATTATCTTTACAAATCTATTTTTTGAACTTTTAATTTTTCAGTTATGAAAAATAAGATTTGATGAAATATATTAAAATCAGAATGGAAAAGAGACTCTTCTCCATCCCACCACTCCCACTTTCTGAGAAAATTTCCTCGCTAAGGATGTCAAGGTAGTGAACAAATTCATTTATTTATTGACTCATTAAACAAACATTCATTCTTTGGACACATATACTATTGTCAGACATATGAAATTTTTGTAAGAATGAATTATCTTAAATCCCTCTGTTTCTGACACGTAAAAATCAAAGAAGAATCACCACAAATGTCTTTTGGCCAACTATGGAGGGAAAGCCAAGCCTTTTGATTTAGAATGCTTGTTCACCTTACTTTAACCTGAACCTGGGAAGACTTTCCATTCTATGATTTTACACATAGAAGCTTCCAAAATGATTTCCCTTCTAGGAGATGCCAAAGGTTCATATAGCACACTACTACAGATAATTCTTTTATTATAAACCTCTTAAAGTATAAGAAACAGAAATTCTCTGTCTAAAAAACTGGATCAATTGGAGAGACTTTCAGGTAATTCAGTAAATAAATGATTTAGAGTCATCTCTCCAAGTATACTGGCTTCCCTGATGGCTCTAAAGAATCTGCCTGCAGTGCAGAAGACCTGACTTCAATCCCTGAGTTGGGAAGATTTCCTGGAAAAGAAAATGGCAACCCACTGTGGTATTCTTGCCTGAAGAATCTCAAGGACAGAGAAGCCTGGTGGCCTACAGTCCATGGGGTCACAAAGAGTTGGACATGACTGAGCAACTAACGCTTTCACATTTTCATCCAAGTATATCATGTAAGAAGCTATCTTAGAAACTGTGTCTATTTAATTGAATTAGTTGCAGTTGAAATCATCTGATTAAGTGTAGAGATGTTTATTGACATTCTCGAAGACCCATTCACCTTCAACACAGGTCATTGTAGAGAATCAAGTGGAGATGTGATAGGAATCACCTTTTGTGCATCTTTCCTAGTAATGACACAAATATCTATAATTCTTTCAGAGAGAAACTATCCAATTGGAAGTGTTCTCTATGGTTGCATTGCATAGTTCCAATATCTTCAAATTAGCTTTCTTCACATTTAACCTGTTGGTTAGAGAAAAATGAGATGGATTTGAGTTCCTATTGAGCCCACTGTGAAGCTGAATTTGATTAAGGCATCAGCCTTGACTCCTATCTTTGAATTGCAGTGACTTTCTTATTACTCAGACATTAGTGATATCTCAGGGTTGACTTTCTGCTGTTCGGGAAAAGATCATGTTTCCCCAATATCACCTTGGGAAATTGTAATAGTAACATGATCTTTTGGGAAAACGTACAAAGAAGACATTCTGCATGGCATTTGCAGAGCTGTTCAGTGTCCTTCTGAAAGATCAAGGGTGGGCCTTTGAATTAACATGACTGAAGCGACTTAGCAGCAGCAGTCGCAGCAGGGCTTACTCTAGGTTTGAATTTCATCAAACTGAAAACAATTGCAAGCATTCTGAGCTAATCAAATTAGTACATTTTATCCTGAACATCCATATTAACCAGCCATCCTGTTCTAAAACTGTGTTCCTTCCTCCCTGAAATAAGCACCTTTCGAATCCATTCCCATATGTATTTTTCACTTCTTTGCTTGTGTAAATGAACAAGTTTCATATTTCTTCTAGTTGTAAGATTCCTTTTTCCAGGCTTGATATTTTGTGGTCTCCACTCCAGCGTACGCTGCCATAGAGCTGGAGTTGTAAGTCTAAAAGCACTCGATCATGTGATTAGAGCAGCATCACTGGAGCCACGCCACGTTACTGCATTCTACTCACACTCACATTCTGCCACCACCGTCATGAGGATCTGAGCCCTTTGGTTTTTATAGGGGGCTCTCACCAAGACATGAATCAAGACCCCACAAACAAAATATGGGGTTTGAACGCTTTATAAGATGACTAATGCTTACCACATTTTACAGACAATGGCTTCCCAGGTAGCTCAAACTGTAAAGAATCTGCCTGCAAGGCGGGAGACCTGTGTTCGATCCCTGGATCAGGAAGAGCTGCTGGAGAAGGGCATGGCACCCCACTCCAGGATTCTTGCCTGGAGAATCCCATGGACAGAGGAACCTGGTGGGCTACAGTCCATGAGTCGCAAAGAGTTGGACACGACTGAACAACACTTTACTTTCACAGGCAGTGTAACGCAAGAAAAGGAGAAGTTCTTATTAGCTGTGGGCTCTTCATTCTGATCATGTGTTCTTTTACCAGTTCTTTAAAAACATTGTCTCTCCTAAGACTTGCACTAAATATATGACTATAAAAATAAATTACTCACCATTTCCTTAAAATAAGTTGAATAGTTCTAACAAAACACGTAGTTTATATGATACAGAGAATTTCTTTCATTCTCCCAATCTTCAGGAGTAATAAAATATGTATAGAAGTTACACAGAATCGGGACCTATTTAGTGGTTATGGCAGTGATGCATATTTCAGGAGGTATTATATGGGCTAAGGTACCTACAGTTTTCATGCTATTTTGGAAGCAAGAAATTTAAATGTATCTTACAAATATGATAGAATTACTATAGGTATATAAACTATTGCCATATTGATTACAAAAAATGGATTAAATGATATTTCATATAATTATAATTTAAGATCATTTAATGAAACAGCCTATTTCTTCAAAAGGTAGTTTTAAAAAGTAATCATTTATGGATAGGAGGGAAGTTAGAGGGAGGGGATATATTCATATGTAGGCTTATAGCTAAATGACATTGGTGTACAGCAGAAACCAGTGCAACAATGTAAAACAGTTACACTCCAATTAAAAATAAATTTAAAACAGTAATTATTTAACATGGGATTCTTGGATATCACCAAATCTTCATTTTTGCAAATTATCTTCTAATATCATATATGATCAGACATAAGGCACATCATTTCCCAGACTATGCCTCAAAAAAGATGTTTCTCTTATATTGGTGTCACTCTAGATCTTTTATAATGGAATATTAATGAAAGAACTTTAATTTGATCAAAAAAGTATTTGGAGGAAAAGACATATTTACCTGAAATTACATCAATCAATGTCAGTTTGGATGCTTGAACAGATTACCTGATAATTTACTAAAAGGCCAGCAAAGGAATCTAAAACAGATTAAATTATTCCTGGGTATGTGGCATCTCAGTTGAAATGTTTGCAGTTAAAAAGTAGCAAAAATTGTGAACAAGAACACTATTTCTTGATATTTTGGGAAAATGACAGGATCACCCTGTGGCTGTTTACATTTACATGGCAGGCTCGTACGACATTTTATTTTTTATCTCAAGCTAGCTTTATGCATATATACCTACACACGTCACATGTGCTTTTAAATGACCTACCAGTGTTCACATGTGCAATTATATATGTTGATACATGACTATATTTATGTGTATGTATGTGTGTCATCACTGTATTCTTTCCTGTCTCCTTAGTTTTTATCCATATGAATCTATTTCTCCTTAATCAATTTGGTAAATTGATAAAAGAGTTTTATCATTGTAATTTTGCCCATAATTGTAGCATTTTTTGTTTTTTGTCTGTATGCAAACATTATTCATGAAACCATTTGGTCCTTTCCCACAGAATGTTTCTTTAACACAGACAGAATTAGGCTAAGTTACATAACTTCCATGTAAAGTTCCAGTGTATGTCCATTTCACATTTTAAGAAACTGACTCAAAATGAAATTAGAAGTGGGGAAATTAGGACATCACCATAGAACAGATGCTATACATATAATGATGTGAACAGGTCCACTTTAATGCCTAAAATAGGTCTTGCTGTGTTACACATTTAAAGTAATTGCCAGTAAAAACCCATTCAGGTTTATATATTCCTTGACATCATGTCTTTAAAAGTAGTTAGGAAAACTAGCATGACCTGGGAGTCCAGTCTTGTGAGTTTTAATCATACTGTGGGGCCTCCTCCCCCTAGGGCGGGGTTGATTTTTATTTGTGATTAGAGAGACCTCATAGGGACCGCAGGTCAGCAGAGGGTGGAGGCAAGCCTGAGCATGACTGCCTGGCAGAGGCTTTGCTCAGACACAGAAGAGGCTGAGTTAGGAAACCTCTGACCTCATCAGTGTGGACCTTTTATAAGACGATTTTGAGGTACGAAAGGCAAGCTAAGTCAGTGGCTTGTGTCACCTAGGATGAGAGAGAAGAGACCAAATATATTTTTTGTTTAAAACTTTGAAATGCTCCTTTTCCCAGTGTAAGTGGAAAGTGAAGTCGCTCAGTCGTGTCTGACTCTTTGTGACCCTATGGACCGTAACCTACCACGCTCCTCTGTCCTTTGGATTTCCCAGGCAAGAGTACTGGAGTGGGTTGCCACTTTCTTCTCCAGGGGATCTTCCCGACCCAGGGATTGAACCCGGGTCTCCGGCATTGCAGGCAGATGCTTTGCCGTCTGAGCACCAGGGAAACCATATATCTCAGTGTACCTTTGCTCAGTGTACCTTACGTTTTTCCTTCAAGTTCGCCACTTCATCTCTAGTGCCTCATAGCCCTAAGGATCAGGCGCATGTTACTTAATAAATGTTTGCTGAGTCAATAAACGACTGTGCAAACTTCTCAAATCTATCTTCAGTCTGCACCCCAAATTCACTTTCTCCAGTGCTCTTAGGCTATTATGCAAAAATATATGAAAGTAATAATGAATTACAATGTTTTCTCTATTGGACAAGTATCTTTTGTTTTCCTCTGTATATTTTAAAACTACTTTAATATTATTTTTACTAAGGTAAAAACATCTCACAGTTTTTAAAAAAGGTGTTCAAATTCTTAAAAAACAGCACAGATTTCCTCTTAAGTCCTAGTCTCAATCCCTACAGAAAAACTCTTGACTTTGACTCTTTCCGTGTATTTTTATTATATTTACTTGTGTATTTCTAAAAGGTTTTCTTATCCTACCTTTCTTTATTTAGCAATTTAACACACTGTTTATTGACTCTATGTATAATACTTGAGTATTTAGTTCTCTTGCACATATGTGTCTTTCCCTGTACTCACGCTTCACATGCAGGTATACCATGGCTTATGTTTACTCTCTTATTAGAGTTCCCATTATTCTGATTATATTCACATCTGAATGAAATGCTACATTATTACTACTTTTTTTTAGTCATAACCTTTTGTTTCTCCTGGAGTTATTAATATCCTTTTTCAATTTGTTTAGTATACTTTGTACCTAGTACAAATTATTCATGCATGCATGCTAAGTTGCTTTAGTCAGGTCTAACTCTTTGTGACCCTGTGGACAGTAGCCTGCCAGGCTTCTCTCTCCATGGGATTCTCCAGGGAAGGATACTGGGTGCCATGCCTTCCTCCAGGGCGTCTTCCTGACCCAGGGACCAAACCTGTGTCTCCCGCATTGGCAGGCAGGCTCTTCACCACTAGCACCATCTGGGAAGCCCATAAATGACTCATAAATGCCCCCAAATGGTCTTTCAAACTGTAACAGAACAGTCTAACCACTTTAAAAAACAACTCCAAAAGCTCTCAGTGGCTCATCTCAGAGTGAGTTTGCTTCTTGCTCATGCCATGGCCCAGAGGGTGATGGTTAGGGTTTCTACACCACACGATCATTCAGAACCTCAGTTTCTTTCATCTCGGGGATTTAATGTCTTCTAGGGCTTCAGAGCTCTTCACTGAGTCTTTATGTCTGGATACCAATAAGGAAAGAGAGAAAGCATGGAGGATCTCACAGGTCACTTTATGGGAATGACCCGGAAGTGGTGTAGGTCACTACTGCCCACATGCCATTGGCTGGAACTCAGTTACACGCCTCCCTACCGGCAAAAGGCTAAGAATTGAAATCCACAGGGACGTGCAGAAGAGAAAACCTGGAACTGGATGAACACTTCAGTCTCTGCTATATGGACATTATCAAAAATGTTTCAAGTGTACATGTCCATGAAATAATTATTTCCAGGAGACTTCGCCTCTGCCGTCCACTCTTCTGCTTCTATCTAGGCCTGTTGTTATGGAGAATTCACTTCACTCTCTCCTGTGTTGGGCCTTCATTTCCTGGGTTCCATCTCCTCTTTCTTGATTTATAAGCCTATTTTGGGGATCCTTCCTTAAACACAGTAAACACATTATGTTTTCAGTTCCTTACATGTCTAAACACATTTTAATCACACTTGGCTAACATTTTGTATGGGTACACAATTCTCATTTCAAAATAGTTTCACTCATAAATTGTGAAGGCACTCAAAGAGTCTTCTGTATCCATTATTGCTCTTGAGAAATCCAATACAATATTATTTTCCTTTGTATGTTATCTGCTTTATGTTTCTGGAAGATGTTTTTGTTCTTTTTAATTCTGGGCTGCTAATATCTCAGAATGACATATCTTGGTGTGTTTAATTGCTTAACAAAAAATTATACTCCTGGACTGTCCATTTTATAATCCGCCCATCTTTCAAATTTGTAATATTTTTAGTGTATTTTGAAATTTGAATTTTTTTTTACTATGTTGAAGTCCACTTGTTTTTAATTCATTTTCTACAGGAGCAGAGTAAAAATGCATGTGTTCAGTTCATCTTGTTAAACCACAAAATATTCTAGTTTACTTTCACCAGAAAATAAACCTCTAGTCTCCTGGAGGCTGAGTTGAGCAGATGGAGAGACTTATGTACAATTGGTTGATTGTACAGTGGTGGGGAAATGAACTTTGGGTCCAGACATTCTGAATACAGACGTCTAACTAAATCCCTGTGTTCACCCCACCAGCTGGCCTCCTTCTCTGATGGTATTTCCGCCTCCTAGGCTTGACCCTCTTAGGTTACACAAGGAGTTACTGCTTCTCATCCATCACCCCTCCTACAGGCAAGCAGTATACAACTCCTCCTCTTCCTGATCAGCTACCCAGCTTCCATCTGACTTAGATTTTTCCAGACTGTTTATTGCAGTTTATTTATCTCTTGATTTCGCTTTTCCTCTTTGTCTTTATGATTTCATAGCATATCAAAATGTATTTTGGATGCAGATCATTTTTAAAGTCTTTATTGAATTTGTTGAATATTGTTTCTGTTTTATGTTTTTTGGCTGTGAGGCATGTGGGATCTTAACTTCCCGACCAGGGATCGAATCCACACCTCCTGCATTGGAAGCCTTAACCCCTGGGCCTACAGGGAAGTCCTCCAAATGTGTTCATTCTTGTGTCAGAGGAGATTGGGGAGGGAGAGGTGTTTAACCATTTTTAACACCCAGGTACATTTATTTGTTTACCTTCGTGCTGTGTTTATTCAGTGATAAGCTTATTGAGAGAAACTGCGTCTATTGAATTTGTGCTATGCAAACGCCTGGTGCAGAAAGGCTTTTTGTTTTTACATCACAGGATGCTGTCGCCTTGTGTTCATGGTTTTCCAGCATTTTCTATTCTGCTCCATCTTCGGTCAAAGTGGCCTTCATGAAGTGGCCGGGAAGCATTTTGCTCATATTCTCCCACTGCCATCTCCTCCTTGGAACCCTCTTCCCACAGGGAAGGAAAGGTCCACCTCTGGAGTAGCTGAAGAGCAAGCCCGTGTAACACTCACGCCTCAGAGCCTCGGAACTAGAAACAGGATCTGTGCAGCAGGTGACTCCTAGAGAGTTGTCCCTGCAGGAGTTAGCCCTACGATGCAGCTGACACACTTACCTTTTAGAGAAGGTGGCAAACAGAGCAGATGATAAATGGGAGGCACTTTCCCCTAAAACGGAAGGCAGGCAGCATGGTGTCCGACTACTGTGAGCTTTGCCTTCCAGATCAGCAGATCTGAATCCTACATTCCTGGACCTTTGGGATTCTGGGCATGTTGTTGGGACTTTCTCAACCTCAGTTTCTTCATTCTTAAAAATGGGACAATAAAAAATAATAGATGCCTTGCCTCTTTCAAAGTAACATTGTGAAAGTCCAGTGAGATGATATATGGATAAGGGCACCATCAATGCTGTTGAATATGGGAAATAACAGCTGGTTGGACTTCCCTGGTGGCTCCGACAGTAAAGCCTCTGTCTACAATGCGGGAGACCTGGGTTTGATCCCTGGGTTGGGAAGATTCCCTGGAGAAGGAAATGGCAACCCACTCTAGTACTCTTGCCTGGAAAATCCCATGGATGGAGGAGCTTGGGGCAGGCTACTGTCCATGGGGTTGCAAAGAGTTGGGCACCACTGAGCAACTTCACTCAGGATTAAGTAAGTAAGTGAACACATACACTAAGTGAAGAATACGAATCGCCATTTTATATCATGTACAGAGAATCATTTTAAATTAATGTGCTATGAAAAGAAGAATAAAGTCAAGGCTGTTTATGTATTTCTGTTCTCTCTCTCAGGCCCCACAGACACACACAGCAGTGCAGATATTGCTGATGCAAAATAGATTATACTATAAATATATATTCCCAGCATATATATTTGAAAATCTATAACCTGAACCTCCAATAACAGTTCCCAGTAGATCAGAATAGTATTTATAAATCAAAGCTTACTTTGGGAGAAAGGAGTAGATAATTGCTGCCAGAATAATGTGCAGGCAACAGAAGATGCTTACTCCTTGGAAGGAAAGTTGTGACCAACCTAGATAGCATATTCAAAAGCAGAGACATTACTTTGCTGACTAAGGTCCGTCTAGTCAAGGCTATGGTTTTTCCAGCGGTCATGTATAGATGTGAGAGTTGGACTGTGAAGAAAGCTGAGCGCCCAAGAATTGATGCTTTTGAACTGTGGTGTTGGAGAAGACTCTTGAGAGTCGCTTGGATTGCAAGGAAATCCAACCAGTCCATTCTAAAGGAGATCGGTCCTGGGTGTTCTTTGGAAAGAATGATGCTAAAGCTGAAACTCCAATACTTTGGCCACCTCATGGGAAGAGGTGACTCACTGGAAAAGACTCTGATGCTGGGAGGGATTGGGGGCAGGAGGAGAAGGGGACAACCGAGGATGAGATGGCTGGATGGCATCACGGACTCGATGGATGTGAGTTTGAGTCAACTCCAGGAGTTGGTGATGCACAGGGAGGCCTGGTGTGCTGCAGTTCATGGGGTCGCAAAGAGTCGGACACGACTGAGCGACCGAACTGAACTGAACACCCATAGAGACTTTACCACTGGTCTATGTGCTTTGCTGATCTGAACTCATTTACTGACAATAACCCTACAAAGGCATTTTATTCTCCCCACTTTCAAGATAGGAACATTGAGGCACAGAAAATATACCTTCTCCCGAATTTTCGTAGTAGAAAAGACAGATTCCTGTGAAGCCACAGGTTTTCTCCAACACTCCTCTTCTCCACAGCTTTGCTGTTGTTTGCTTGCACTTGGTTTGGGTCTTAGGTTCTTTTGTTTTAAACTCCTGCAGCGCTTCTCCCGCAGATGATTCATTGCTGATAATGTGAGTGCCTCTCCCGTTGTCTCTAAGGTACTCTGTCAGAACTGGTCAAACAATGAACACTTAAGCAATCACCTCACTGTTCACCAACACGCATGCAAGCAACGCATTCGGAACTTTTTCATTTTCTTCACAGTGGAAAAAAAAAATCAATTGCTATTGTATGTCTTCAACCTTGGGCTCTCACCATCAGTCTAAACACCAAAGATGTCTTTGTCTGAGATGTGATCTCGAGAGCCAGCCAGGATCGTGGGTGTGGCCAGATAGTAGGTGCTTAATAAAGATGTGTTCGGTGATCTCACAGACACGACCCCTGTTGACTGAGCTGCAGATCTCCGAAATGACTGTAGAAGGCAAAGGTGAGGG
>SJYQ01000371.1:536357-652017 GCA_006410935.1 Redunca redunca
AGAATTGTGATCCGGGTATTGCAGTCCTAGAAGGGTGTGTACACGTGTGTTTGTTCAACAGGTCACAATAAATGAGCTTCCAAGAGTTCCCAACTCCCTGCAACATTATCTCATTATCTGAAAGCTATTGAATCAGGTGGAATGTCCCTAAGCAGAAGCTGGAGCCTCTATTTCTAAGAAAAGGCTGAGTTTGGTCAAAGTCATAACACTTGCTACTAGCTGTTACACAGCGGTTACCATTTTACTGCTTTCTATTTTGAGACCTAAAATTAAGGATATGTACGATTCCAGCTGTGTATCTAGCACCTTATTAAGACAAAGTCAACAGCATGCAGTTTCAGAGTTTTTAGCAACAAAATTATTATTGAACATAATAATAATTATGGATTTTTAGTCTGTTTCAAAGATGTACTGTTCTCAATATTCAGTTACATTCACACATCTTCAGTAATATTATAGATAAATGAACATATATCTATATATATGTTTTATGTGCACAGTTATAGAGTTCTAAATTTGAAGTTAACAGAAAAGTTAACTTCAGCAGTATAGCCTCAGGCATTTCAGTTTATTGAATTTTCAAGCTACTGTAAAGTCCAAATTGTAGTAAGAAGTGAGAGCCATACCTGCCTTGTGCTATTCCCCCATATGCTTATTTTTCACAGTTTCCTATCATTAATCCTCTACCTGGAGGGAATCAGTCCTTCTTGAAGGCAAGAGGGGATTTTAGGAATGACCAAAACAAGATAATCTTGGCAGATAGTTTAATGTTAAGGAGGCTTTTCTGCTTAAGAACTGACAGTGGCCTCCCATAAATGTTGCCATCTTTGCTTTCGAAAGAACAAAACCTTGCCAATGAAACTGGACAAGCCTGTTCTCAAAGATGCCAAGAAGGAATCAAAGGGTATCTGTCAAATGTAAGCAAACCACAACCCTCTCATAGGCCATTCCTGGAACAGGAATCTGACTACCTGATAGGGAAGGTAACTCTAATATAATTGATCTGCTCAGCTCCTTGGCACACCGGCTTATATTAAAATTATCTACTGGTTTCTGAACTGCTTTTCATTATATTTAACTGTACTTCTGGAAAGGTAGAAGCCATCCAAAGCCCCAGGTTTTCAAAACAGAAACCTGCTGTTTCCCCACTTTCAGCCTGGGAGACTTTTGGTTAGGTTTTTGGTCTTCCAGAGCAGGACAGCATGAAACATAGACCAACTATTCACATAAAGCTCAGCTCACAATTAATCCAGTTTTTTGAGTTGATTCATCAAGGTAGGTTAACCAAGGGTTCTGCTCTTAAGCAAGTAATTGCAGTTTTGAGAGACAGGAAAACAATTACTATAAAAACAGACAGGACAAACTAGGTGTTTCCCATGAAGGGTAAGTCACTTTTTAGAGTTGGTGGCTAAAGGGGTGTAATTTTTCACTCATTATTAGGGGTAGAATGGAGCTGACATTTATTCTGTAGTAGTAGGAAGTAGCTATACCACAAAGCATAATAAAAACCAATTGTAGACCCCATAAATGGAGTTGAGAGTATTACTAAACTTGTTTCACTCCCTTTGCAATCATTATTCATATTCTTTAAATATTAACCTTCTCTCATAAGCCCTCCTTAAATGAAGGAAACTTGTCTGGATCATCAGTAATGAAAATAAAATGCTGTTTAACATATAGCCCAAAATTTTTAAATAAGTTGTCTTTTCTAAGTAAACAACTGGTGAGTGTAGTTGAGAAAAAGAACTTACATTTCTTGTTCACTTCTTAAACAAATATTTATTAATAGTGTCAAGCCTTATTCTGGGCTCTGTGTGAACAGAAGTGGACCAAAGGCACAAAAGTGCCTGGACTCCAGAGAACTTGCCTTTTACTTTAGAGAATAAATGGATGTGCAAGTTAGACCTGTGATACATTGGAAATAAGTGCTAGACAAGAAGGTAAATCAGAGAAGGGACGAACAGTGGCAGTGACATGCCCAGTCAGTGTTGAAACTTTAGATCAGGTGCCCAGGGAAAGTCTAACTGAGAAGGTGACATTTGAATGTTGGTCTTACGGAAGCTCGGGAGTGAGCCATGTGGTTACAAGGAGGAAGAGCTGTCTAGTCTGGAGGATCAACAAGCAAGAGTTTGCCTGGCCACTTCCAGGAATGGCAAGGAAGTCTGTCTGTGTCCCTGGGGGCAGGGTCGTACTGGGGCAGGTCACAGAGGGCTTTGAAAGCAAGCATGTTGGCTTTTGATTTTTATTCTGAGTGAAGGAAGGCGACACTATCGTTTAGATATTGTCTGTTGAAAAGAAGCTGAATTTCCAGTACTTTGGCCACATGATGCGCAGAGCCAACTCATTGGAAAAGACCCTGAGGCTGGGAAAGATAGAAGGCAGGAGAAGGGGGGCAACAGAGGATGAGATGGTTGGATGGCATCAATGACTCAATGGACATGAGTCTGAGCAAACTCTGGGAGATGGTGAAGGACAGGGAAGCCTGGCATGCTGCAGTCCGTGGGGTCGCAAAGAATCAGACACAGCCTAGGGACTGAAAACAACAGAAGAGATTGGAAAGCGGGGCTGGAGAAGGGCACAGATTGAGGCTGGAGAGACCACCTGGGTGAAGTGAGTGTAAGTCACTCAGTCGTGGCCGACTCTGTGCAACCCCATGGACTATACAGTCCATGGAATTCTCCAGGCCAGAATACCGGAGTGGGTAGCCTTTCCCTTCTCCAGGGGATCTTCCCAACCCAGGAATTGAACCCAGGTCTCCCGTGTTGCGGGTGGATTCTTTACCAGCTGAGCCACAAGGGAAGCCCACCTGGGAAGTCATTGCAAAGATGGATAAGGTCTAGCTGAGAAAACTAAGAAGTCCACTCCATGACTTATTTGTTATAGAGAATTGTCTGTACTGAGAAGCTGAACTAAGTGACCTTCAACCTTTCTTTCAAAACTGTAATCCTACAAACCCAAGAAAGAACACAATTTGTTTGATATTTGATAGAGTTTGTAGATCACGTATTAAGAGATAACAGTGATAATTTAGTTTATACAGTTGTAGAGCATAGCATCAAAGTAAAGTAAATAACATCATAGTATATGGCAGTTGCCTGAAGGAAGAAATGGCAACCCACTCCAGTATTCTTGCCTGGGAAATTTCATGGACAGAGGAGCCTGGCGGGCTACAGTCCATGGGGTTGCAGAGGGTCAGACACGACTGAGCAGTTGAGCTTGCACTCATAGAAACTAAATGTCTAATATTCAGAAAAGCAAGAACAACCTTTTTTAGTAGGTAAAACTATATTCAAAGATATCAAGATTCACATAATTTGTGAAAAATTTTAGAAAAGGCAGATATAGGTATAAATTGGTGGGATTTAAGTCAAAACTTTCAGAAGCCCATCATTAATCAAATTATGCTGGTGCTGAGTAGTAAAGCTGTGAGTATGGCATTTAGTTTCCTTAAGGCACAGTTTTCTCCTGTGTACAACAAAAGGAATAGACTGATTAGTTTAATATCCCTATTGTTTAGCTCTAGACCTGGGCAACCTGGTCTTGTTTAGTTCCTTGCTTCCTGTTTAGTTCCTTACCTTCCTTTTTCCCTTGTTTCCTCTCTTTCATTTATNAAAGTGAAACTGTGAGTTAAATCTGACCTGAGGAATACACCAGAACGAAAATAATTAGAAAAGGCAAAATGGGTCTGTGTGACATATGTCCAATCTAATGTAGGCAAGGTCCTCAGAGTCTGAGAAGCTTGTTAAAAGAGTTGCTCAGCTCTCATGGACTGTGATTCAAAATATACCATTTTCATAAACAATGCCTTGTTGATATATGTTTCTGGATATGTGAAAATATTTTTTTTTAAGTATAGAATGAAACTAGATTTTTCAAAGAGGGAACAGAAAACCTGGCCTCTCTTAGTGCCTAAAATAGTGGAAGCCTTTTCCAAGATCAGGAGCTTTCTTATATTCACCCAAGGTGCCTCCTTGAGCTGACTTAGACCTCGGATTTTCTGAAATCTTTTTTCCAAATGCTGGGAAGCATTGGAGCAATGCATCTAATTTGCTAATTTCTTAAATTTTTTTTTGAGTGAACAAAACAACTAAACAGGCAGAAACTATCACACCCAGTCTTGGCCCTGTCCCTCCCTCATTCAAACTTTGATCTTAATCATTTCAAGGTTGGCAATGTCAGTTATCAAAGGCTGCCTCTCGGAGCTTGGAGGTGAATGATTCTATGAGAAACAATACAAAAAACACTGCAAAATGTATCCTAGGAAAAAATCACTTTGGTGAAAATATCCTGGTATTTACACCTAAGGGTTAAAAACATGTAGAAACAAATTCAAATAAATAGGACATGATATGACAAAGCCCTACTCTTTAATCTTATGTTAGAAATGAGATGCTAAGAAGATGTGGTACACACACACAAACACACACACACACTCTGGAAAGCTGTGCTCAGTCACTTCAGGTGTGTCCAGCTGTTTGTGACCCTGTGGACTATAGCCCACCAGGCTCCTCTGTCCATGAAATTCTCAAGGCAAGAATAGTGGAGTGGGTTGCCATGCCCTCCTCCAGGGATCTTCCCGACCCAGGGATAGAATTTGAGTCTCCTGATCTTCCTGTATTGCAGGCAGATTCTTTACCGTTGGACCACTGGGGAAGCCCACATTGAATACTACTCAGTCATGAAAAAGAACAAAAGTTTGCCATTTGCATCAACATGGATGGACTTGAAGGCATTATACTAAGTAAAATAAGTCAAAGAAAGATAAATACTGTATCATATCACTTATATGTGAAATCTAAAATGTTGTTTCCCTGGTGGTAAAAATCTTCCTGCAATGCAGGAGACCCAGGTTTGACCCCTGGTTTAGGAAGATGCCCTGGAGAAGGGAATGGCAACCCACTTCACTATTCTTGCCTGGCAAATTCCATGGACAGAGGTGCCTGGCAGACTATAGTCCATGGGATCGCAAAGAGTCAGACACAACTGAGCAGGTAACCTGTCACGTCAAAGAAAGCTAGTGAATAAAACAAAAAGAAGCAGACTCCCAGTTATAGAGAACCAACCAGTGGTTATGCATTGGGTGAAGCGTAGTACAAAGACGGGAGTGGGAGGTACAAACCGCTGGCTGAAAGATAGTTTCAAGCATGTATCGAATAGAGCCAATATTTTGCAATAACTCTAACTGGAAAATGACTTTAAAAAATCATATAAAAATTTAAAAATTAAAAAAAAAATACAGGATGCTAGTTGACGAAGACTGCATAGTAGCAATAAAATGGAATGAGCAACTTTGGGTTTGCCTTTTTCTCAGGACTGCACTAAGCCATCATCAGGTGCTAGTCATTTCGAAACTGACCTAAATACTGTAATTTCCCCAACCCCCCTTGTTAGATTATAATTTTTTCACTTATCTACTAGAAAAACCAAGGAGACAAAGGTAGAATATAGAACTCATTATTAGTACTGCTCCTGAATAGTCCCCTAATGGAGGTGCCCTCTTCTCACCCCAGAAGTTTGCACATTTGGTGAGAACTCATCCCGTTTAAGATTGCAAAGAGTATGCTTAGACAAAGGTGAGAGCGAGATGAGAAATGGAAGGTGAGGCCCTATGTCCTGCATGTGTTTTGCCCTCTAACGGGGATGGTTTCACCCACTGCAGGCTTGCCCTCCTCTGCAGACTTGGTAAGCCTGGTGAGCATCTGTTTCCGGTGCGAGGTGGGGGAGGTCTTTGAGTTTTATGGTGTGGTTTTCTCTGTGAAATGGCTCTGTGATAATAGCTGGGTTGTGATGAAGATGAATTTCCTTTGAGCTGTAATGTTCTTCTCTCTGGTCCCCAACACGCTTTGCAAATCAAGTGCGGTTTTCCTGGCTCTGGCTCCTTCTGGATTTTCACGCTCGCCAAGTACACTTTGACTTTTAAAGTCAGCTCATATGTGAGGCCCATGGGACCTGAAACTGTTTTCCTATCCTTTACATTCTGGAAGGAGTTGGATTAGGATGATTTTAGTGGAATAAAGACTGGGGTATGCTGTAGTTTGTCCAGAGTAGCAGATTCTTAAAATCAGTATAGTGAATATGCAGACAACTAAGGGGGTGGAAATGGCAACCCCCTTCAGTGTTCTTGCCTGGAGAATCCCAGGGACGGGGGAGCCTGGTGGGCTGCCGTCTATGGGGTCGCACAGAGTCGGACATGACTGAAGCGACTTAGCAGCAGCGGCAGCAGCAAGGAAATAGGCTTGGCACCTTGAGAACAGAAAGCTAATTCAAAAGAGTAAATTTCAAGGTTTCATAAATGTTAACTATATATATTTAAAAAAAGACATGTATTCTGTTTCATCATGTTTTATTACCAGAAGAAACATTTTTGTCTTATTTTTCAGGAATTATGTTCTTTAAAAGTGTGTAGAAATTGAAATAAGAGGGTTAAAAAATAGTTCACTGCTTTTTAGTCTTTTCTGCCATAAACAGGTTATAGTGTACTGTCACTTGATCCAAAACGTGAAAATAAAAATCCAAGAATTCCTGACACCCTTTGGAGAACACAAACTCTACCCGCAGAGTATAAACTTTAGAGAAAATGACAAGTTGCTGGGAGGGGATTCATGGGGTCGCAAAGAGTTGGACATGACTGAGAGACTGAACTGAACTGAGTCATGTTAAAGTTGAAATTTAAAATTATTTATTATAATAAAGAGAGCTGAATACCATGTTAAAAATAATAATAGCAACTTAGTTTCTGGTATACTTTTTACATATCTGAATTGTTTATTAGAAATATTCATTATGTGCTGTTTTCGTGTCAGCAGCATATTTAGTCATTTGATCGAAAGGATGTGTGAGACATAGTTCCCGCTCTTGAAGAGCCTGGAATCCGTTGAGGTAGATCCATGAGCAGATAATTGGAGTATAACCTGGTAAAGTTTGTTAGTAGTTTGAACAAGTATTGTGGTAATAGAGAGGAAGATGAAACCTAAGGGGGCTAAAACTGTAGAGAGAGCAGTTAGAAGTGGGACATACAAATGGTCTGAAATTAGCTCAAAAGATGGTTAAGGTTGGAGAAGAGAAGTCAGATTAGAGAAATAATTAATGAATGGCATTGACCAGCTATAGGAGAAAAGAGAAAGTTTTATGGTCTCAACCATTAGGAGGATTCGATGAGTGAACGGTTCCCAGAATTGAGATTAGGTGTGAAAAAAGTGAAGCTCGTTGGAGAAGACCAGCTGCCTTCAGGCACCTATAGTGATTCAGCTGGATTTATCAGGAAAACGCCTTCGGGAATCTAAACCTTCCTGGGGAGGTCAGACCGACAATAGTAACTGGGAAGTGCTGGTCTGCAAGTGATCACTAAAATCCATAAGACCTAATGCCTTCTCTGAAGGAGGCTCTGGGAAGAGGGAGGTTTAGTGGCCATAAGGTAGGAGTCACGATTTTCTTCCTATTTCTGTCAGCACCAATCGGCTTTGGCTAATAAGGCCATTTACATTCTGGAAGGACTTGGGGGAAATGTAAGGTTATATATAATCATGTTAATTGCTATTATTATTAAATTGGGAGGATATATTAAATATGCCTGTCGCTCTTAGTTATGAATCGGGCATCATTTATCCCTGTCTGTGGGACAACCACTTTAAATATTTCTGTGCCCTAGGATTCTGTTCACCCATATTCTCTCCCAGCCCCATTTGTGAAAACTGACGTCATAGCTCGGTTAGGAATGTGTTCTGGTACCATAGAACACAAGGCCGAGTAGAGTGCTCAAGTGATTGAATCTATTGATTTTGGCTCGTTAATATCATGCTTCAATAACTGTTGCCCAGCGCATGTTTCTTGAAGAACAAGTTAACTGCCATTCCCTTTATTGCACTCAATAGCTTTGTTCCAGCTCTGCTGCCTCTGAATTTATGACACTTCTAATCTCAGGATCTACTTACCAAAACGTAACACAATGTATCTCAATGTTCTAAAAGAATTAAAGGATAATTATCTAGTAAGGATTACTTTTGAAATTTCCAACCCATGTAAAATACTGTTACATAATTGACTTGTAAATGTGTGCCCACTGACCAAGTTTAAGGTGAATTATTCTCTGTCTCCCACTTCCTCTTCCCCAGGCCTTGTCCATCCCCATGTTAATACTCTTTCCATTTCATTGTTCGAAACAGTTTGGGAAATATGTTGCTACATTTAAGAACATTCCTTATACAACCATCTGACTGCCTCACTCTCCATCACAACTATTTCTGATTATTAGATAATCAGCCTGAGATGCTTCTGCATGACTACTTGTCCTGTTGAGACGTTCTCTCTGTTCTTTCTCTGCAGGTGTTGAAGGTCGTCTTTGTTACAGATGCATCATTTCAGGCATCTAGTTCAGAACAAATGTGTTTTTTATAAAGCCTTCTCATAATATGCCAATAGCTCAGTTATCTGTGTTCTGATTATTATAGATAAAGAAGACTTCTAAACAACATTTTCATGACTCATCTATGAGTTAGACACATAATCCATGTCTACAAATACCCCAGTCAAGATTTCTAATTAAAACCATGTTGACTTTAGTCCTTTTTGTTCTCTAGCATTTGGTTACTTACATTATTTACAAGCTGTTACCCAACTGTGAATCTTCTAGATTATCCCCTTCTGTAAATTCATCAATATTTCATATATTCTCTTGGGAAATATCAGTGTCTTTCTTGTTTGAGCTTTCAGTATAGGTAAGCTAGCGTTAGGAACACAGATGTCTTGGTTTTGGCACTCTCACTTGTGTGGTAGTATAGCAATAAACATGAAGAAAAGACAAATATCATTGCAAAAAATGCTTTGTATAACTTATAATGAACATCTATAGATCACTATAAATTATGACTTTTTGGCAGGATTGTCAAGGGTGAAAACTTGCACTGGTGTTTAATCTTGGATTAAAGACTGATAACAGACATCCTTATTTTCAGCTGTGAAACAGCAGCAGCTGCAGAATGTATCCACTGAACAAACCAATTTTCAAGTGCAGGCCATTGTGGAAGAGAATGAGAAGTCTGATAATTTTGATTTTAATGGGTATAGTTTTACAAATTCTGCATTCTCTTACAATTGCTTCCTATTTGGAATAATTTTTACATGTTACTTGTTGAGATTTCAGCCTGTATTAGTGAATACAGGCTATATGTCAGAGTGTGAAGGGGATGAAAGAAGTTAAACAAACATTTTCCCATTCTAGCCATAATCTTTATAAACCTAGTTTCTTTATAAACCTAGATTGTCAAAATTGTCCCCAAGCACAATTTGAAGGCAAGCCTGAACTGAGTGACCCAAGCAATAGGAAAGTCAACTCTAAATCACAGAGTCCCAATGAAAGGGGTGTATATAGGCAAAAATAAAAGTTTTTAATCTATTTAGGGCCTTTCTCTTGGCCTGATGAATTATTTAGCACCCCTAGATACTGAGGATATATTTTAAATACTATACTAATTAAGAAAAGTCTGAATATACTAAATCTTGAATCATATATTCTTGTTTGTTTATTGTACTTAATAAACTTATTTATATCACTTAACTCTGATTACTCAGAAAATATTCCTGTTTAACTGGATCTGAAATGAACTGGTGTTAGAATTAATGAGAGTGAATATTTTTATGATATCCATTCCAGGAGTGAGTTTCCAGAACTATGTTCATATGATAGCAATGAGGTCTATAAGTAAATCCATAACAATAGTAGGTTTTATCATGAACCTTTATTAAGGAAGAAACAGAAGTGCTTTTCTGTAAACTTTTGTAGACATGATATATCCTCAGCTTCTCTTGTGTAATTGGAAATAATGAAGTTTTTATAAGGCCAAATATTCCCTACGGCCCCTAAAATTCTGTATAGGCAAATAATTTTATGTGTCTGTTTTATCAAGGAGGGAAGATTGTTTCCTTGTATCTTTTTTCCTTGTCATTTATTGAAGGTGGCACAAAGAATTTTCTTTTTAGTACAGGTCATGAGTAAAATTGATCTCTCTCAGAACTTTATCTCAGAGCCCACTTTTATCTCTTTTGATACTTTTCTACAGTGCTGGTTCCAGTGTGTTGCTTTCAAGCTGGGCAATCAATGCCTTACTAACCAATCATTTCGGGGAATTAATTCCTGCTAAAGTAGCTATGACTGAAAACAGATAATGAATCACTCTTCCAAGTAACCATGGTTGCTTTTTCACATGTAGCAAAAATCCAAAGGCATGCCTACTGTTAGACATTCCAGACTTAAGAACAGAGTTATAGGGCAACAATTTGGAGCAAAAATAACTTTATCAGTAAAAGCTAATGTAGCCTATGTGGATGGTGACACCCTGGCCCAGAATTCCTGGAGCAACCACCATTTAAAATCTTCCATTACTAGGGCAGACTCTGGGTTAAACAGATATTCAAATCCCTAGTTTTGAAAATATGGTCCTTTTGAAGAAAGGATGCCTTTCTGTAGAGCCTCTTGGAAAGGAAGAGGCTCCACCCTCGGAAAGGAAATTGGTCCTTTCATAGAGTTTGAGGCTTGATAACCAAACTGTTTGAAACACTTCCCTGTGTATCCTTAACAGTAAGTTCTTAGTTTCCTGTCTTCTGGGTGAACCTGACAAGTAAATGTAAATAAACTCGGTTGATAAACCGTCAGACACTGGTTAGTCTGCAGGTTAACAGTAACTGCCTTGAGTATTTTTTCAACAGAAACGGTGGCATTTTTTTTCTTAGCTAATCTCAGCCAACTGCTAATATAGGAGGTGGGTTCATAAAACCTGTAGTTTCTCTAAAGAGCTCCAGAGGCAAAATAAATGGCCAACCTTATAGAGAGCAAAAGATTTCTTGGTTGTTTGCATCTTGGTAATTTTAGAGTAATCCTTAACACCACTAATATCCTCTGATTTGCTGCCTTCAGAAATAAATACCCATCTACTATTCAGTTCATTTTCCAGCCTGCCAACCTAAAAATACAGACTTGTTACATAGAATAAAGTGGTTCAAAATTGAGGATTTTGGCAATTCACAGGTACCACAAAGAGATACCACAATGATAACACAAAAGGACTTTCCAGTGGTAAAGAATCTGCCTGCCAGTGTAGGAGACGGCAGTGATCCCTGGAAGATCCCACCCCAGGAAGATCCCCTGGAGTAGGAAATGGCAAACCATTCCAGCACTCTTGCCTGGAAAAGTTTGTGTATAGAGGACCTTGGCAGGTGACAGTTCATGGGATTGAAAAGAGTCAGATACGACTGGGTACACACACACACAAAGAGATAACTTTGATTTTCTAAGAGACAGAAACACACCTTATGGACCATAGTAAGCAAAACTGCACCCAGCGTTTGCCACATAAAAAGATTTGGAAGCGCTGTCAAGTAACAAGAAAGGTTAAATATCAGATGGCAGAAGACTTTTATGGCAGAAATAGCCTTAAAGTAAAATTAATAAGTTCATCATGGGAAATTTTAGTCCTGGTTTTCTGTCTGTACTTGGCTTATTTCCCAAATAATTAAGTCAGTTTTAGAAAATTTAGAAAACTGCAATGAGACTGGTTTACTTTCTTATTTGTAAGCAGTAATATGTAAGCAGTTTCTTATTTATTCTACTATATGGAAAACCTGTATCAGATAACTACTGATGTTTTTAGAAATATTCTATGGATTTTTCTTTGCAGAACTTTTAGAACATGTAAACAAATACATTGAAATAATTTCCAGTCTCTTCAATGAGGACTTGAGGTTTTTGAGGGTTTTTTTTTTTTTTTTCATAAAAAGAGTTCTATAAAGCTTTATGTTTCAAAAGAAATTTTATAGATATTTTCACATAATTTTTAAGCATGACACAGTATATGAGGGCATTATCAAGTCCATCAAAGCTTACACGATAATGTAAAAAAAAAAAATGTCCATTGAAAACATATCAATAGGCTAGGTTCAGTTCAGTTCTGTTGCTTAGCATGTCCAACTCTTTGTGACCCCATGGACCACAGTATGCCAGGCTTCCCTGTCCATCACCAATTCTTGGAGCTTGCTCAGACTCCGGCTAGGCTCAAACTCAAAATAGGCTAGGTAGAATTCCTTTTTCCTGTGAGCTAAAGCAGAATTCAAAATATTGACTGTCATATATGTTAAAACACCCACTGCCATTAATTAAGTTTTATCTGTCTCTACTTGCAAGAACAAAATGCTTATTTAAAAATATTCTTATTTTGGAGGGCTGCTGCAACTAAAAGTTTCACCTTAGATTTGCTAGTTTCCGGCAAAAATATCTTAAATGCATGCATTTGTATTGTTTTTTTCATGAGCAGAAACTGTAAACATCTGTGGAGTCGGTCACTGTCCCTCAAATTTGCGTGTACCCTGTCACTGCACTTTCTGTCAGCAAGTAATCTAACCTGATGAGAGTTTGTGGTTAAACTTTTTCTGGTGATTGAGGTTCAGGAAGACATTTTAAAAAATTAGCACCATGTTCCGTTGATATTTATTAAAGCTTTGTGGTAATAGTGAAGCTGTAATTTTAGATTTTCAGTAAAATTCATGATTAGAAGATGATTTTGAAGGGAGACCTTGGACTTGGGGTTTAGAAAGAGCATCAGGGATGTATTTGCACTCATCTTTCCTGTTTCCGCTCCTGATTTCCCAAAGGCCTGGGGGAAATGCTGTCTAGGTTGATCATAACTTTCCTTCCAAGGAGTAGAACCCTTGGAAGTAGAACCCACTGCAGTGTTCTTGCCTGGAGAATCCCAGGGACGGGGAAGCCTGGTGGGCTGCCGTCTATGGGGTCGCACAGAGTCAGATATGACTGAAGTGACTTAGCAGCAGCAGCAGCAGCATTAAAATAGATTTAAGACCATAGTCCGAATGAAGCCCAGGAAGTATAAGTGCTTCCAGAATCAGAAAAGCCCTTCCAGGGACTTCCCTGGTGGTCCAGGGGTTAAGACTCCACGCTCACAATATATGGGTCTTGGGTTTGATTCCTGGTCAGGGAACTAGATCCCACATGCTGTACTAAACACATTAAACAACTCCCATGGCACATGATGACCAGTAGGAATAACAGGGACATCTGAGCCACAGTGGTGTGTACCTGATGCATATCACTCAGGCCAGGGGATAATGTCAGATCATCACAAAAGAAAGCAAAGCCAACTGGCTTATTTGGAAATTAGACACATTTGAACTTTTAGCTCAGTCTACTTGATTCTACTCCTTGGAAGGAAAGTTATGATCAACCTAGACAGCGTATTGAAAAGCAGAGACATTACTTTGTCAACCAAGGTCTGTTTAGTCAAGGCTATGGTTTTTCCAGTGGTCATGTATGGATGTGAGAGTTGGACTATAAAGAAAGCTGAGCGCCAAAGAATTGATGCTTTTGGACTGTGGTGTTGGAGAAGACTCTTGAGAGTCCCTTGGACTGCAAGGAGATCCAACCAGTCCATCCTAAAGGAAATCGGTCCTGAATATTCATTGGGAGGACTGATGCTGAAGCTGAAACTCCAATACTTTGGCCACCTGATGTGAACAGCTAACTCATTTGAAAAGACCCTGAGGCTGGGAAAGATTGAGGGCAGGAGGAGAAGGGGATGACAGAGGATGAGATGGTTGGATGGTGTCACTGACTCAATGGACATGGGTTTAGGTGGACTCCGGGAGTTGGTGATGGACAGGGAGGCATGGTGTGCTGTGGTTCATGGGGTCACAAAGAGTCGGACACGGCTGAGTGACTGAGCTGAACTGAACTTGATTCTAATGCTTTAAGTATCATATGAGAAAAAGATTATTTCCGTTCTCCTGAAATATTAAAGGTGAGTGATGAAATCTTTGAAAGATTAGTTTGAATTCTATAAAGTTAGGCCAAAATCAAGCTATACATTTTCTCCCCTTTCAGATAATCAAGAATAAGCTAATTTTAAAAAACATGAATATTAAAGCAATGTTCCTCCTATGCTGGAATCTGTTTGCCAGTTGCTCATTCAAATAGCAGAGAAGGCAATGGCACCCCACTCCAGTACTCTTGCCTGGTAAATCCCATGGATGGAGGAGCCTGGTAGGCTACAGTCCAAGGGGTCTCGAAGAGTTGGACACGACTGAGTGACTTCACTTTCACTTTTCACTTTCATGCACTGGAGAAGGAAATGGCAACCCACTCCAGTGTTCTTGCCTGGAGAATCCCAGGGATGGGGGAGCCTGGTGGGCTGCCGTCTATGGGGTTGCACAGAGTCAGACATGACTGAAGTGACTTAGCAGCAGCAGCAGCAGCAGCAGCATTAAAATAGATTTAAGACCATAGTCCAAATGAAGCCCAGGAAGTATAAGTGCTTCCAGAATCAGAAAAGCCCTTCCAGGGACTTCCCTGGTGGTCCAGGGGTTAAGACTCTGCGCTCCCAATATATGGATCTTGGGTTTGACTCCTGGTCAGGGAACTAGATCCCACATGCTGCAACTAAGACCCTACATGGCCAAATAAATATATTTCTTAAAAAAGAAAAGAAGCCATGTCCATTACCCTGAGATGGCTTCAGTGAGCAGAGAAATATCACAGTAATCAGGGGGGGGGGGGGGGTCCTGAAATAACAAGAGCATGATTTCAAGAACCAAGTCAAGTGCATGAATAAAGCATAGTGCACAGTTACAGGTTATCTATATATCAGTATCATCTACAGAAGATAACTTTGTGTAAAAAAAGGTTGAATCAGCCATCAGCTATGACAAATAACCATGAGTTGAAATATCTGGGGAGCCCTGTGGTGCTAGTAATCCCAATAATTTTCACTGAATGAAAGAGCCAAGAGGGTTAATTAGTGTTGGCCCCAAGTCAAGTTATAGGCAGAAAACCAGGCTGGATTTTCATTTCATGAGCTAATAAGTTTTCATTCAGAGCTACTTCTTACAGAGTTGATCCCTGGAGGACTTAACTATGAAACATCCTACTTGAATGGACTGATCTGTTTTACTACTAGTCCTACAAAATTCACATGGATCTTTCCCAGTCTGCCTTTCTGCCAGTTTTTGCCTACTGTGTATGTTTACATTGGTGGCATTGTGAAAATAGAGGGGTTGGTGAGGGGAGTGTGCTGTTCCCGGTTTAATTCTGTTTTTCATCATCAAAGCCAGAAACAGGAGTCCCCATTCTGAAGCTGGTACTACGACTTCTACTAACGATTTGGCCAAAATTAGCAAAGTATGTACCAAGCTACTTTTCCTTCAGACATTAGCATGGCAATACTTGGTCAGATAACCTGATATGCATTTCTACCTTTAGGGTAGGAATCTACTTGGACAGGTGATATAATATAATATTATGTAATATTTATTATGGGTATAACAAAAGGGTCACTGCTATAGAAAAAAAAGTAAACTTGTGAAGGCAATATAATATTATATAACTATGGATGTAATAAAAGGGTCACTGCCATAGGAAAGGAGAGGGCAATGGCACCCCACTCCAGTACTCTTGGCTGGAAAATCCCATGGATGGAGGAGCCTGGTGGGCTGCAGTCCATGGGGTCGCTAAGAGTCGGAACGACTGAGGCGCCTTAGCAGCAGCAGCAGCAGCAGTCATAGGGGAAAAGCCAGCCTGTGAAGCAGGTTAACGCAGGCTCCTGTGTAGGCTCATCTTGCTTCTTCCCTACTTTTCCCAGGGACACAAGGCCCCGGTGGGACTCTAGCTGCCCCTCTGCCTCTGCTCTTCTTGACTTTACCTTTCTCACATTTCCTGGTTTTTTCACCAAAAAGTACCTGCTCCTGTTTCCATACCTGGGGGCTGTCCTTTCTTCTCAATCATTTAATGTTCTGATTGTTGCTAATGTGCTGCTGCTGCTAAGTCGCTTCAGTTGTGTTCGACTCTGTGCCACTCCATAGATGGCAGACCACCAGGCTCCTCCGTCCATAGGATTCTCCAGGCAAGAACACTGGAATGGGTTGCTATTTCCTTCTGCAATACATAAAAGTGAAAAGTGAAAGTGAAGTTGCTCAGTCGTGTCTGACTTAGTGACCCCATGGACTGCAGCCTACCAGGCTCCTCCATCCATGGGATTTTCCAGCCAACAGTACTGGAGTGGGGTGCTATTGCCTTCTCCAGTTAATGCACTAATTGACCAAAATTTAATAAAACGTTCACCTTGGGAAAGCATACACTCCATCCTCCCGATGTATGGATCGCGTATGTGTAAGCTTGCCTACCGGCTAAGATGCCTCTGTAACTAACTCCCCAGTCAATACTCAGGGTGGTTTTTGCAGTCGTTGACTGCCATGCTTGGAGTGGGGAACATTCTGTGCAAGTTCCAGGATGAGGTCAAAGAAGTCGGCGCTGTCCCTTCTAGTCTCAACTCCCGCACAGTAAACAAATATCCTTTTCATGGTTTATTTACAACCACATTTTTTTGCATTTTTGTGCATTTAGGTGGTACTTTTTCTATTTAAAATAGCTCCCAAGCATATTGCTGAAGGGCCATCTGTCTCATGTTCCTAAGCTCAAGAAAGCTGTGATGTATCTTATGAAGAATATATGTGTGTTAAATGTCATTCAGGCATGAGTTAGGGCACTGTTAGCTGTGCGTTCAGGGTTATTGAATCAACAATCTATATTAAATAAGGTCTCTTTAAACGGTTGTTTTTGTTAAGTTGCTTAGTCATGTCTGAATCTTTTGTGACCCCATGGACTGTAGCTTGCCAGGCTCCTCTGTCCCTGGGATTTTCCAGGCAAGAATCCTGGAGTGGGTTGCCATTTCCTACTCCAGGGGATCTGCCTGACCCAAGGATTGAACCCACGTCTCCTGCTTGGCAAATGGGTTTTTTATCACTGAGCCACCTGGGAAGCCCCTCTTTAAACAGAAACACACATAAAACAAGATGATGTATTGATCACTTGGTGAAAATATTGTAACCAGAGGCTCATAGGAACCTCAGTCTGTATTCTCCCTAAAGGTAGGAATAGTTCTTCACTATTTGCTAATTCAGTGTTGGCAGTGACTTTATAGAATAAAACTACCCTGAATGATAAGAATCAACTCTGTTTACTTCCTTCCATAAAAGGATTTGCAGTAGTTGAGGGTTAGTGATAAAAATGCAGTCAAGTAGATAAAAGAAGAATTAAAAACCAGCAAAAACTGAGTCATATAGTTCAAAATTAAAGAGAAGTAGATAGTTTAAATAAGAGAAACTTGATGATTATTGTAGTTAAGCAAAAAAATTGAACTCGGATCTTCCAGGCGAAAAGATAATGAGCACCGTAGCTTTTCTTGTCAAATTTTAAAAAGTATACAATTTATTGAGAGAGACATCTTTTTCTATCATGAGTTCTAAGAGTAACTTTATGGCACAAGCACAGAGGAGATAATGTTTCTAATGGCAGTTTTATAAGTGATGTAGAAAAGGACCTTATGTAATTGCTAGTGTATTGACAAGAAAACCCAAGGCATAAATACTATTTTGTTGTTCTAGGAAGTATTTCTAAAGGGATCTGAATGTTCTGTATATTTCTGGGATGCTGAAATGAAATGCAGTACTGTCACATGTATTATGCTGACATTTACGTTCTAAAGAACTTCAGATGAAATGATAGTGATGGTGGAGTTACTCAGCTCTCTGGTAAATTACAGGAGGAGATATATTTGAGGAGGTTACTGTTTTGGTGTCTTTGAAATCTCTGTGGGGGAAGGGGAGGGTGGGCTGGATTGGGAGAGTAGCATTGATATATATGTGCAGAACAGATCGCTAGAGGGAAGCTGCTCGGTGGCCCAGGAAGCGCAGCTCGGCGCTCTGTGATGACCTGGGGTGAGATGGGAGCTGGGGCTGGGCTGGGAGGGGGCTCACGGGGAGGGGCTGTGTGTTTACACAGAGCTGATTCACTATGCTGTGCAGCAAAAACTAGCAAGCACAATACTGTAAAACGACTACACTCCATTACAAAAATAAAAATATAATATAATAAGTTTTTAAAAAAATAATAAAATGTAGAGAGAGGCAATCTGTACTTGCCTGTGGATTAGAGAGTCAGCATGAGGTGACCAGGGAATGAGGAAGGCCATGGCCTCCAACCGACGCCAGACAACTCCACTTAAGAACATGATGTTAATTAGAAATATCATGCTGCTTGTGAGGCTAAATATACCCTCCAAGCTTTGACTCTTTTAAATAGCCATGCTCATTTTTATTTATTAATTAATCCTACCACTGGCACTAAGAATTTTCTGGTAAGATATGGGGGAAGATATAGAGTATAGGCTCAAATAGTGAGTAAAGAAATGTTTAAAAAAAAAAAAAAAACAACTCAGCAGAAGCTTATAAACTCATTTAAAGCTTCCCACATATATTTCACAAATTGACTTTTAAAAAATCATTTATTTATTTATTCATTTATTGGTTGCGTAGGGTCTTAGTTGCAGAACGCAGGCTCTATTGTTGAGCTGCTCAGACTTGGTCGCCCTATGGGATCCCGTGATATGGGGTCTTAGGTCCGGGATCAGTGACTGAACCCTTGTCCCCTTCGTTGGAAGGCAGAATCTTAACCACTGGACCACCTGGGAAGTCCCATGAATCGATTTTTGGTGCTCAAATTCTTGAGCTTAATTTGTCCTGATTTAAATATCAACCCAATTCTTGTCAGAATTTATGAAAATAAATGTTTACAGCTGTTTCATAACCCTATATTATCAGCAGTTTTATGTAGAGATTTTTTTATATTGAGTGTTGGGTCTTCATGTTATTAAAATATTAAATGGGAAAAACTCATAGAACTTATTCAGAAATAAATGTACAAATTTTGCCCTGGACTCTACGTAAGGAGATGTTTATGTAGTAACAGGCTACCGACCTACGGAGAAAAATAAATAAATAAGGGCTTCAGAAAACTGAGGGAAAAACATTTTTTAACCATTATGATTTATGAAAGATATAAACAATTCAGTTTTTCTATTTTTAAAATAAGAAGAGTAAACAAAAAAGCTTGATTCAATTAGATGTAACAAATACAATTGAATGGAGATGCAATTTGATTTGTTGAAAACTATTTGAGTTTTATGCAGATTAATTCCTGGTAATGCTTTACCAGAATGTGATAGATTCTGGAAAATATCTACTAAATCAAATATGTGTAAATATGTTAAAAAGCAAATAAATTTCATGGTGTGGGGAGGGGTGGAAAAAGTAGGGAGATGGAGTGGTATCTGTTTCCATGGAGTAAGAGTGATATAAAATCCTCAGTGACTCATGGCCTTTTAGACACAGTGTTGGTGTAGCTAGCTCTAGCCTTTTCTACAGATCCTTTAATTTTGTTCTTTCCAAGAGAATGCTCACTTTTTAAGGAATAAAGAAGAAAATAAATAGAATATTTAGATAATGGCACAAACATTGCTCTACAAAGATGGAGACCAACACTAACACGTGGAGAGGGAGACATAACCCAGCCAATAGCACCACTGGGGCATTGTACTCTTTTTTTTTTTAACGTGGACCTCTTTTGAAGTCTTTAATCAATTTGTTACAATTTTTTTTTAATGTTTTGGTTATTTGGCTGCAAGGCCTGTAGGATCTTAGCTCCCCTGGTAGGGCTCAAACACACACCCCTTGCCTTGGAAGGCAAAGTCTTAACCACTGGACCACCAGGGGAGTCCCTGGGGGCATGATAGTAAATGTTCATCCCAGAGTTGACTTTTTAAAAGCCTGGATCAGGAGTTGTAGTACTGGCTGCCCGGAAGAGTCAATCGATGTGTGATGAGAGAAGGTACAAACGAAAAGTCGGACGTGGGGGACCGTGAGGAAGTCGGGCTTGCCTTAACTTCAGCTGCCGTGCTCTGCAGCACTTGGACTGCAGAGGATGGTTACGTGCCTCACCGGCACTCCCAGCCCAGTATCTGCTAAAACCCCAGCAGCTGTTTAAGGAGTCTGGGGCTCTCCTCTCAATGGAAGGATAGTTTCTGACCCACTGTTTTTAAAGCCATTAATTTTCAAAGACCAAACATTAGCTTTCGCTTGTCATATCTAACAGATAAACCCTTTAATCCTGCTCACCACATCCTGCAGTGTCAAGTGGGCAGATCCTTGGTGATGCACGGAATGTGTAGACCAGAACAGACTTTGGAGAAATCTTTTAAAAACCATTCACAGGAGAAGACGAAATATTCCTGTCTCTGATAGGCTGTGAAAACAGTACAGGTTTGAGAAGTCAAGTGGCATTCTGCCTTTCCCTGGCAAATATTTACTCCTACATTTTAAACACTCGATTCGCTAAAGGTAGACTCCATTAGAAACTTAACCATTTGTCGTTTAGCGAAGGAGCCCCTCTACACAGAGGCCGTCGGTCATGTTTTATGTGAAGACCCCCAACTCCGAAGGGCGATCAGCAAACTCCTAGATTATCTCATTTTGTTCCTCATCCAAAACCAACAGATCTGGGTCAGCCATGTTACAAAAAGAGCTTCCCCTCTAAAATAGAATTTCACAGAGCTTATCTAAGAAATGGAGTCCCAGTTTTCTTCTAAATACAATTACATTTGCATAAATGTCATAAACAACTGTCCTGGAACAGAAGGGCTGCATTATACTTCACCAAGTGAAGTTTATACCTGCATTTTTACTTAGAAGGAAGCACAATACTAATACTAACCACGGTGTCCTGTTTCACAGCTCAGGGGCTGATGTTATTATGTGAAAGTGCTCGCATATTGTTCTTCCTTTTTGTATCAGTTTTCATGCCCAAATACAAATGCTCTGACTTTAGGCATTTATGTTCTTGAAGACAGTACAGTGATGCCTTGTACTTAAAAACTATAGGCTATGGATATGGACAGACCTGAATTCAAACACCAGGCCTGCCAATCATTAAATGTATGGTTCTGGGCAAGTTCACTAATGTTTCTTTGTTTCAGCATTTTCATTTGGAAAACTCCCAGAGCTTATTGTGAGGATTAAATTAAATTTCCATTAAAGTGACTCATATTAATTCCATTAAAGTGCTAATATTAATTCCAATTATATAGTCTGACAACTCAACAAGTGGTTGTTAATTTTCTACTTATATCTAACTGCCAGAGTATAATAGAATAAAATATTGGGGCAAATTTCAGTTAGTTTTGTTTTCCAAGTATATCATTTGTATTAGTTTTATCTCCTTATATAGCCTTCATTCCTATTAGAAATTATTTATTTTATAATTTTGTTTTAAAAATATGAAATTCATTCATATGGTTCAAAATTCCAAAGACGCAAAAAGTTAACAATGAAAAGTATCTTTCCCTTCCTTGTCTCCTGGCTACTTTTTCTCCCCAGAAGCAAATCTTCCAAATCCATTTTATGAATATGTAATTAAACAATTGGATTCACATATTCTATTCTGTCTCTTTTTTTATGTATGAAATTAGCATACTGTTAACTTTGCCAAAGCAATGCATGACATCCAGTTAAATGTGTAATATTTGGGACACACTTACACTAAAAGATTAACTGTTGTATCTGAAATTCAAATTTAACAGAGTCCTGAATTTTATTTGCTAGCTCTGGCATCCCTAAGTCACTGTTCACATTGCTTAGCACCTTGTTTGTCTGCTTTTGGTTTTGACATTTTTCATGTTTGAAAAAAATCTAACTGGGATAGTTTTAAAACTGCCCATACTCAAGTCACAGAATACAGACCTATTTCACTGCAATCTCTAATGGCTATACTTGGGCAACAGAGTTTTTTTTCCACAATTGTCTTTAATCGAGGAATAATTTACACACAAATATGCTCATTAAAATATGCTCATTTTAAATGTACAGTTCAATGATCATTGATAAATACCTACTCCTGTTTTTACTTAATAATATATTTTGGCAATCACCCAAACATGATTTCTTAAATGTGTAGGTGCGTTAGAGCAAGCATTGTATTTTATACTACTTTCTTACTAGCACTTGAGCACTTCATATGTTGTGTTTCAGATGAATGCAAGTTGATTAACCACAAAGTCCTTTAATGCAGTCATTATTTAGGTTTAATGCACAAAATGAGCAATGTTATTAATGAGTGTTTGCAACACTGATTACAAAGACATGCAGAAATTGCAAAGAATAGTTGCCAGCACTGCTTTACACCAAGGGGCCACCTCCACCTACTTGCTGTCTCCTCCTTGGCCAAGTGATGAGACCGGAGCTTTACGCACACTGTAGACCCCCCCTCCCCTCTTACACAGGCAGGATCTGAGACCCAGGTTAAATAAAATAGAAGCCAGGGAGCTAGTAAGTAGAGGAGCTGGGTTTTGTTTTTTAATGAATTCATTTATTTTTAATTGGAGGATGCTCGCTTTATAATACTGTGATGGTTTCTGCTGTACATCAACATGAGTCAGCCAGACACACATATGTCTCCTCCCTCTTGAGCCTCCCTCCCACCTCCCATGTCTGACCTCAAAGTCTCCCTCAGGTCACCTCCCAATCTGGCTTAATTTTGAGACTCCAGTTCTCTTAACAGTATTCAAAACCTCCTATTTTTAACTTGGAAAAAGATCCAGAACAGCAGTTTCTGTTTCTCAGTGGATGATTACCTCAGCTAAAATGCCTTCTTGAGAGAACCAGCCAAGATAAACCAAACAGGAAAAATTCCTCTGGGCTGTTAAATCCTATAAGGTCATTCTGGATTTTGTGCTTTTTTTTTTTTTTTTTTTGGTTCACCAGCTTTGTATCACCTGAGCGTGACAGGCTTATAAAATTAAAAGTTGAACAAACATAACGACCAGTTGTGACTTAGCAGGAAAGGAAGCAGCGTCTTTTGCTAATGAACCGTATCTTCCTGCTCAAACGGGATGTATATCATATGCATGTCTTGATGTATGACTAAATGAAGGAATTGAATTAAAACACTTGTTTTAACTTGTTCTGCACATAATGAGCATGTTCTCTCTCTTCCTTTCTGGACGTGCTTTATGAAATGCATGGTGTTGAGGCAGACCAAAAACGATTTCTAGTTTCTGCAGCAGAGAACGCAATGTGAATATCTGTTTCACGGTCATTTCCAAATAATGATGTCTTCCAGTTAAGACAGATTCAGGGAGGAGAGAAGAAACTGAATTTTATTTCTGGCTTAACTGCTTTCATCTGTCTCCCTATTTATGGCACTTTTGAAAGCCTTGCATGTAGCTGATGTTCAGTAAATGTTTATTGAACTGTCTTGACATTCTCCTTTACAACACATACAGTGTTCTGGGTATTTTAGCAACGTGGAGACATCCGTGGGGCTGAATCTGAAAGCATAGTTATCGTGGAATCAGAGACTCTGGAGCTGCAGTGGGATCTTAAATTCTTTTAATTTTGACAGCTTCAGTTCACGTCGAAGCATCTTTAGAAGAGCAACTAAACTTGAAATCTTTTAACATTCAGCAAAAAGTTACATGAGAAAGAACTCTTTAAGACCCAGTGAATTTCAGGGAGAGCTTGATGCTTGGCAGTCTATGGCAATGCGGATTTACTTAAAAAAGAAAAAAGACATCCATGAAACCACAGTTTCAGTTATTCCAGCAGTTTGGAATTGGGTCTCAGCCCAGATTCATGTGACAGCATCAGAGAGGTTGTAAGCAGCTTTCTCTAAAGGCTATGGAAGAAGAAGAGTGGAAGCTGATCACCTTCTTAATTTTTATTAATTTTTTAGTGTTTTGTTTATTTTATGAACTGGCCTGAAGTCTCCTCTCTTTTTCAGAAGTACCTCAATGGGTGCTTTGCCATCAGGGGGTTGCTATCTCTTCATGCGTGTGACTGTTAGTGAACCCTCTTCTCATTGAGAGATCAGTCTTTAGAAGCTCAGAATGATGTATTTCTCTTGCTGGGAGTTTATAAAGTCTCTTTGTTCCAGGCCAGGCCTGTCATTATCTCACACTATTTTCCACCTTATTTCATCCTCTGTCTTCAGGCAAGGCAACTCACTCCAGTAGTCTTGCCTGGAGAATCCCACAGACAGAGGAGCCTGGCGGGTTACGGTCCTTGGAGTTTCGAAGAGTCAGACACGACTGAGTGACTAACATTTTCACCTTTCATGGAGAGTGAATGGGAGCCTTCTTTACATTTGGGTGCCCTCCAAGATCTCTCTGATGAAGAAACATTTAAACTGAGAACTGAATGATGATAAGGAGACAGCTTGTGAAAACTGGCAGAACAGGGAATTTCCGTGGAAGTCCAGTGGTTAAGACCCCATGCTTCTATTGCAAGGAGTAGGGGTTTGATCCCCAATCAGGGAACTAAGATCACACGTGCCTCACAGTGCAATCAAAAGAACAAAAAAAAAGAAGAAGAAGGCAGCAGTGGAGACCGTCAGTGCAAAAGTCCTGAGACGGAATGAAACTTGGCTCCTTCAGGAAAAGAGAGTTGGTAGAGGAGGGTCAGAGGCAGGTCATACGGCGCTTTGTAAGGTAAAAGAACTTTGGGTTTTATTTTCAGTTTGATGGGATGGCACTGGAAAATATTAAGCAGAAGAATGGCATGGTCTGACGTACATGTTTAAAATGATAGGTCTGCCTGTTCTGTGGAGGATGGATGGGAAGGCAAAATTGGAGACCTGAAGACAAGTCAGGAAGCTCTAATTAATTTCAGTGAGCATACAGTTTGTGCAGATTAATGTCCTTCTGCGAGTGAAAGGGGAGGCTATTAATAGAATCGAAGGGGGGAGACTGGGACTGGCTGAGCCTCCAGGATCTGTGGTTGCTTGCAGCTTTTACAGTTGTTTTGGGAGGAGGAGAGTAGCAGAACCTGTTAGGTCACTTCATTTAATCCCCACTAACAAACACCCAAAGTGCCCCGTGCATAGTAGGTGTCCAGTACATGCTCTCTAAGTGAGTGAATGGGTAAATGAGAGAATGTGGGAGAAATCAGCCTCTTATCCTTATGAATGTTGCTGGGTCACAAGTACATCGCACAGTCTCATTTTGATTCTATTAATAAAACCCACACTCCTCCTTTCAATTTTTTTTACGCAGTCCTTCATTGTTGCTGCTCTTTCCCCATTTCTAAACTGTCTCACACATACTTTCATTTTCTTCCTTCATCTCTTCCTCTCTCCTGGGGTGAGTGTCCTACATACAGACTTTCTGTAAATGTGTTTGCTGCACTAGTTTTTATCAAAGGCAGGAATCAGAGAGGCCACAGAGAGTCTAAGCATTCCCAGGCAACTTTTTGATCTTCTCTTTGAAGCATCCTGTGCCATTTTTAATGCCCAACCTTGGAAAGCCTCCACCTGGGCAATCTGTCAGGGTTCATTTAACAAGGCTGGTGGTAAGCAGGGCCCTAACATTCCACTTGCTTCTTTGACAGGGGACTCTGTCCTTGGTCCTCTTCTGTCCCTCCAGGAAATTAGTACCACCTTTCTCCCAGGTAAAGAAAACTAGGAGTCCTGTCCGTAAGACCGCATCCCACTTTTTACAGGTAGAGATGTTTTTGCATGTTGTATGCGTGCATGCATGCTAAGTCATTTCAGTCGTGTCCGACTCTGTGCGGCCCTATGGACTGTAGCCCGCCAGGCTCCTCTGTCCATGGGATTCTCCAGGCAAGAATACTGGAGTGAGTTTCCTTGCCCTCCTCCAGGGGATCTTCCTGACCTAGGGACTGGATCTGTCTCTTACATCTCCTGCACTGGTTGTATAAATTTTGTCAAATTCTCAGCTTAAATGACTATCTCAGTCTCCTACTTTGATTAGGGGCACAGAAAAAATTCAACTTTGGTTATTTTTTATCAAATTTGTATAAAAAAAAAATTGGCTGCTCTGGGTCTTCATTGTGGCATGCAGACTTCAGTAGTTGTGACACACGGACTCCAGAGCACACACAGGCTCTGTGGTTGTGGCATGTGGGCTTTTAGTTCCCCAACCAGGATCGAACCTGCGTCCCCTGCATTAGAAGGCAGATTCTTAACGGCTGGACCACCAGGGAAGTCCCAGATTTGTATCTTAGATCGTAGACATTTCTGGCTTATTTCATTGTTCAAGGCAGACATATCTTCTGACTAGATCAAGTTGATTATTAATAGAAGACTGGCTTTTAGGGAGTGTATACACAGGCCTAATGATCTTCTTTCAATGGTTGGTGAAACTGCATACATACGTTCTTGTGTGTGTGTGCATTTGTGTGTGCATGAGTGGCTGTGTGCATATATTCCAGCTTGCATTCTTATACTCATTCCCCATATTTTATCCTACACATTTATGTTGCTTAAGAGAATGTAATTCTGTCTACCATGAGAGAGTGGATCATTTGCTGACTTTTGTAGTCATTCAATGATGATACATTTCCTGTACTTGGACTTATGAAACTATTTCTGTTTAAGATTCTAGGGAAATTCAACTCTTTGAGATGATGTTGAAAGATTTCAAGGTATATGCTATCATTTGCTTCATTAGGGGAAAGGTAATGAACTTAGTCTCTTGTTTGTCATTATGTAAATATGAACTGGAAGATTAGCTGCTGAGTAACATTATCAGAGAAGAGCAGAACAAACTTTTTTCTAAAATATAAACCTCCAAATAGACACTTCGCTGTGCCCAGGGGCTTCCCTGGTGGCTCAAACAGTAAAGAATCTGCCTGTGGTACAGGAGACCCCGGTTTGATCCCTGGGTCAGGAAGATCCCCTGGAGGAGGAAATGGCAACCCACTCCAGTATTCTTGCCTGGAGAATCCCATGGACAGAGGAGCCTGGAGGGCTACAGTCCATGGGGTCACATAGAGTCAGAGATGACTAACCCTTTCACAAATAGTCACACACGATGGTGTGTATATTCACTTTAGCATATTCAACAGACATGTTTAGAAAGAGCAAATGTCAGGCTTCTGTCTTTTGTTATTCTGTGTAGCTAAAAGTTATACTCCTGGAATTTAATATGCAAGCTTTTCACTTTCATAATTTTGCCTCTTATTATAATAATAAAATCTACCAAAATGGGCTCGAATTTCAGCAGGAAAACTTTTAGTTTGACTATATGGTCAAAGTTACTGGAACCGTAAGAAGCAAGAGAGTGAAAGAAATATATTTGAATTTTCCTTTTTAAAAACTTGATGGAAACGATATAGGGAGAACATTCTTTGATGTTGCAGAAATCGATTTGCAAGAATTTCTTCAAGGCACAGACCTTCTATAAACTAGACAGTATCAGATACAGCAAATGTATTCTGCACGTCAGGGAGCTTATTGTGATTTTTCACCCTAAAATGCTAACATTTATCTTTCAGTGTTTTGACTTACCATAGTGAATTATGATATTTGTCCTTTTGTCCAAAAATGTGGGTGTGCTAAGTCGCTTCAGTCATGTCTGACTCTGTGCAACCCTATGGACTGTAGCTTGCCAGGCTTCTCTGTCCATGGGATTCTTCAAGCTAGATTATTGGAGTGGATTGCTGTGCCCTCCTCCAGGGGATATTCCGACTCAGAGATCGAACCCGAATCTCTTAAGTTTATCTGCATTGGCAGGTGAGTTTACCACTAGTACCACCCGGGAAGCCCTTTGTCCAAAATTACCAGAAAGTAAAATGTAGATCTTTAATGGAAAATACAATTATGTTTTCCCTCAGGCAGGAATGGGCACCAGGAAAGTGATTTGGCAGAGAAGAGACAAAATGGAAGGTGGTCTGTGTTCCCACAGCGAACCATGAACTTTCCTATCATTTTAGGTCAAATCTGGAAAATACAGGCAAAGATAATTTCAGAAGAGCTGTCTTATCACAAGTGTTAGGTTATTAAAAATCCAACTCTCCACCTTCATTTCTTTGCTAAAACTGTGACTCTTACAGTGAGAACAGTTACTATGGATAGGAGCTGTCAAGAGAGTCAGTTTCCACACTGAAGTCCCTTTTTCAGTTTAAGGAAAAATTGACCAAAGCATAATACAAAATTTTGAGTAGCAACCTTTTCATAAGTGTCATTTCAGTAAACCACTCATGCTTTTGCATGCTTCTTACCTTTTCTCAGCCCCAAATTGTTAACAACCAAAATATGCTCACTGCCTCTAAAGATGAAGAATATGGTAGAAAGCAAGAAGCATGCTGCCCTCTTAGGACCCTCTCTGTTGCCAGAACCTTAATGGGCTCTGAGTGAGATGCTAAATAGGCTTCCTTCTGCTCTGTTCTGATTAGTCTATAAAAGCAGAAATGTGGTATGTATATACCACTTTGTGGTTCATACGTACAGTGGAATATTACTCAGCCATAAAAAGGAATGCAGTTGTGCCATTTGCAGAAATGTGGATGGACCTAAAATTGTCAGTACAGAGTAAAGTAAGTAAGAAAAAGAGAAACAAATATCATATAATATGGCTTCTATGTAGAATATAGAAAAATGGTACAGATGAATTTATTGGCTAAGTAGAAATCAAGTAACAGAAATGGAGAACAAACGTATGGTTATCAAGCGGGGGATATGGGGAGTGGGATGAGTTGAAAGATTGGACTTGACACTCATACACTACTGTGCACACGTGTGTGCTCAGTCACTTCAGTCGTGTCCAACTCTTTGCAACCCTATGGATGGTGGCCCACCAGGCTCCTCTGTCCATGGGATTCTTCCCAACCCAGGGATTGAACCTATGGCTCCTTCATCTTCTGCGCTGCAGGCAGATTCCTTACCCGCTGAGCCACCTAGGGAGCCCATACACTACAACGTATTAATATAAAATAGATAACAGATGAGAACCTACGTATAGCGCAGGAAACCCTACTTCATGACCTGCAGTGACCTAAATGAGAAGAATATCTTAAAAAGAGGGGATATATGTATTTGTGTAGCTGATTCACTTTGCTGTATAGCAGAAACTAACAACTTATAAAGCACCTCTACTTCAATATAATTTTTTTTAATATCTGATTTAAAACAATCAAACACACCAAGCAGCAGGAAAAGGAGGGATAGGTATAAATGTCCTTGTGCTAATGATGACTTTTCTTTTCACATCAGTGGCAGCTGGAGGTGAAAGTTGTCTAAGACAAATTATAAATGTTTGATATTGGAAAATGCTAGGTGAGGTTAAGATGTGGTTGGTTGGTTGATTAGGTTACTGCCAAGAAGTAAACAATAGACTCATTAATGTTGTAATTAGTCATTGTTGACATATTGTATTTTTTATCAGAGCTCCAGCAGGGATAAAGTGGCTGAATCAATCTAGTGCTTTGTTAAGAAGCAGTAAGACCTGGTTTTTAAAAATAACAGGCTTGCCTTCTCCTAGGGACTTCTATACCACCTTTGTTCTGAGAAATTTGGTGAATTCATCTTAGACTATAAAGTGATCCATGTCAGTTGATGATTCATTGTGTATTTTTGTTACCTTGTGCCATTGATCAAAACATTTTTTTTATTGTTCTCTGTTTCTTGGCAAGTGTAGTGTAAAGGGGAATTCCTCTTGACTGAATGCATTGAGTCAGGTATTTTTACCTATTTATAGCTTCAGATAAAGGTCCTAGGAGTAAAGAGTTAAATAATTTGCCTGTGGCCACATCGTTTTATTTGTTGTTGGTGGTTAGTTGCTAAGTGGTGTCTGACTCTTGTGACCCCATGGACTGTAGCCCGCCGAGTTGCTCTGTCCATGGGATTTTCCAGGTAAGAATACGAGAGTGGGTTGCCATGTCCTCCTCCAGGGGATATTCCTGACCCAGGGGTCAAACTCTGCCTACACTGGCAGGCAGATTCTTTACCACTGAGCCACTGGTAAACAGCTATCACTGAACTCGCAAACAAGGGCTGTGGACTCCGTCTTCTACTATTACACCGCTTACAGTCAACACTGGATCCTTCAGATCCAACCACATCGGCCAAGGGTCCCCAGAAAGCTGCTTCTGCTTCCATGCTTAGTCGCTCAGTCATGTCCGACTCTTTGCGACCCCATGGACAGTAGCCCATCAGGGTCCTCTGTCCGCGGGGATCCTCCAGGCAAGAATACTGGAGTGGGTTGCCATGTCCTCCTCCAGGGGATCTTCCCAACCCAGGGATCGAACCCAGGTCTCCTGCATTGCAGGCAGATTCTTTACCATCTGAGCCACCAGGGAAGGCCAAAGCCAAGTTTCCTGCAGCCGGTGCCCTGGGGTGCACATGCTGCATCCAAGACCGGTGAATGCCCTCATCCCAGTCCTTCTCTCTCTCCTTTCCCCATCAAACTCCAGCTCTTATCCCACCTCTTCTAGGAAGCCCTCCCAATTATGTCTGCTTCCACTTGCATATCCCTCTTCACGAGTTTTTCTCTCTCCTCTCAACACCCGTCAGTTAGAGCCCTAGATTTTCCGATGTAGACCTCATTTCATTTAAGTTATCAGAGAAAGGGACTGGATATTTGTTGATTTTTCTCCCCAACCACATTAAGAACCACACGGAATAGCCTTTTAAAAATTTTCTGTTTGGCCTTAGATCATATCTATTGCAGAAATAAAATTCCAATTTAGACATTTCAGTTAACATAAGCATCTACATAATGTGGAAAGCGCCCTTGTGAGACAAAGGAGCACTTTCTGTGGACCATGGGCTTCCCAGGTGGCTCCGTGGGTAAAGAATCTTCCTGCAGTGTAGCAGATGCAGGAGACACAGGTTCGATCCCTGGGTCAGGAAGATCCCCTGTGGGAGGTCATGGCAACCTACTCCAGTATTCTGGCCTGGAGAATCCCACAGACAGAGGAGCCCGGCGGGCTACAGTCCATGGCGTCACAGAGAGATGGACATGACTGAAGCATCTGAGCACACACGTGGACCACTTCATTCTTTGTAGATATAATCTCTTTTTCCACATTTATCAAGGTAATAAAACCCATCTTGTTAAATATTGGCTAAAATAATGACCAGGCAACATTTTTTCCCATAATGAAGCATTGGACTTTTTAATTTTTCTTATTCTTGGAATTGTATGGCTCTGGGAGTTATCTAGAATTGTGTTTAAGGGGAAAAAATTGTAATAATATGGCCCTCATTTTATTTCCGTAGATATCTGCCTGTGAACGCCTAGATGCGATCTAATTTGGCTTCCTCACATGTCAGAGAGGAAGCCTTTGTGGGCAGATATTTTGAATACAGTGTCCTTTCTCAGATAATGAAGCAAAGCAGTGGCGATTTGGCATGCCTTTCTCAAAGCAGCAACCAGCTGGAAAATGAACCCAATTTGCAAGACTATGAGGTCAAAGTCTGGAAACTGTGTGTGTGTGTGTGTGTGTGTGTGTGTGTGTGTTAGTTGCTCAGTCGTGTCCAACTCTCTGCAACCCCATAGACCGTAGCCCACCAGGCCCCTCCATGGGACTCTCCAGGCAAGAACACTGGAGTGGGTTGCCATTTCCCTCTCCAAAAGGAACTATAGAAAGTGAAGTCGCTCGGTTGTGTCTGACTCTTTGCGACCCCATGGACTGTAGTATGCCAGGCTCCTCCATCCGTGGAATTTTCCAGGCAAGAGTACTGGAGTGGGGTGCCATTGCCTTCTCCACTGGAAAGTTAGTAAAACATCTTATTCAACAAACATCTCTTTAATTGGAAATCATGTCTTTTTTAAATATGAAGACATGGTTTAAGAGTAGAAACGTTAATTTACATGTATATACTTAATGTACTTTCGTGCATCACATAACTCTACAGAGAAAACAGATATATTGACCTCAGACATAGAGGATGACGCGTCCTTGTCATGATAAGGGAAAGAATCAGTTCTGTGACAGGTGCTGGCTGGCCCACTGAAGCAGAGACCTATAGTAGGAAAGGACCGTCTTTCTACCCAGTCACTGTCTTAGGGAAAGAGATGTCTTTATGAAGGTGGTCCACTCTTCTGCTCACTATAGGATGAGGCTGAGATTACTTCCAGATTAGGAGTCATTCATGGGCTGTGGGGAGTCCCTGGGCTAGGAAGTAAAGCAGTGGGTCTCAAAGGAGCCTGCATATTGCAACCATTTGAGGTGCATCAAAAAATACTAACACTTTTGTCTCACCATCAAGATTCAGATTTATGTGGTTTGGGCTGTGGCCCAGGCAAAAGGGAATTTTAAAAGCAGCCAAGTTTGAGAACCACTAAGTTGGAAAAACCTATTTTCTGATCTTGCTGATAGATCTCAGGGAAAGCATTGGCCTCTTTGTGTTTACTTCCTAATCTGATTTATTGCATCACAAGATTTTCCTGCCTGGAAGAGATGTAATATGTCAAAGATTCTTTCCATGTAAGGCTTTGCAGAATTTCAGGGATTTTTCTTTTTCTTGCTTCCTGGCCGAAGTCCTGTCTAAAAGCATCTGCTGCTGCTGCTAAGTCACTTCAGTCGTGTCTGACTCTGTGTAGGAGAGCATTAAAAAAAAAAAAAAAGTATGACTTCTTTAAAGAAGTAAGTCATGTAGTCCATTTATGGAGATAAATAGAAAAGGTTTTTAGGTCAAATATTAAATATTGCAAAAAAGTCTTGAAGCTTAATTTATTTGATCCAAATATTTATGCAACATCTCAGTGATGTAGTGTTTAGAGTGAGTAAAGTAATGATTTGGGGCTGAAAATTTCAGGGAAGCAAAATTTAGAATATGTAAGGGAATAAAAGTACACACAGCTCAGAAGCCATATTAAGGGCATTGTGACAATGGGTTTCAGCCAGAGAAGGAATCTACTAGCTGTGTGCTAAGCTTTGCTGATGACGATCAGCAAGAGGAAATTGCTGTCAACTGTAACAGGATCAGATTAGATAAACTGACTGCTTTCCTGACCATTAGGTTTTTCTATATTAGACTGGTTTGCTGAAAAGGATTGCAGGGTCTCAGGAATATAATTCCTGGAGTATGTTCTACAGACCGTTTTCCCTAGGCTTTAGGAGGGTGTTACTGTCCAAAGAATGCTCAAACAACTGCACAATTGCACTTATCTCACACGCTAGTAAAGTAACGCTCAAAATTCTCCAAGCCAGGCTTCAGCAATACGTGAACCGTGAACTTCCAGATGTTCAAGCTGGTTTTAGAAAAGGCAGAGGAACCAGAGATCAAATTGCCAACATCTGCTGGATCATCAAAAAAGCAAGAGAGTTCCAGAAAAACATCTATTTCTGCTTTATTGACTATGCCAAAGCCTTTGACTATGTGGATCACAATCAACTGTGGAAAATTCTGAAAGAGATGGGAATATCAACTACCTGATCTGCCTCTTGAGAAATCTGTATGCAGGCCAGGAAGTAACAGTTAGAACTGGACATGGAACAACAGACTGGTTCCAAATAGGAAAAGAAGTCAAGGCTGTATATTGTGACCCTGCTTATTTAACTTCAATGCAGAGTACATCATGAGAAACGCTGGGCTGGAAAAAGCACAAGCTGGAATCAAGGTTGCCGGGAGAAATATCAATAACCTCAGATATGCAGATGACACCACCCTTATGGCAGAAAGTGAAGAGGAACTAAAAACCCTCTTGATGAAAGTGAAAGAGGAGAGTGAAAAAGTTGGCTTAAAGCTCGACATTCAGAAAACAAAGATCACGGCATCTGGTCCCATTACTTCATGGCAAATTAGATGGGGAAACAGTGGAAACAGTGTCAGACTTTATTTTTGGGGGCTCCAAAATCACTGTAGATGGTGATTGCAGCCATGAAATTACAAGACGCTTACTCCTTGGAAGAAAAGTTATGACCAACCTAGACAGCATATTGAAAAGCAGAGACATTACTTTGCCAACAAAGGTCCATCTAGTCAAGGCTATGGTTTTTCCAGTGGTCATGTATGGATGTGAGAGTTGGACTGTGAAGAAAGCTGAGGGCCGAAGAATTGATGCTTTTGAACTGTGGTGTTGGAGAAGACTCTTGAGAGTCCCTTGGACTGCAGGGAGATCCAGTTCATTCTGAAGGAGATCAGCCCTGGGATTTCTTTGGAGGGAATGATGCTGAAGCTGAAACTCCAGTACTCCGGCCGCCTCATGCAAAGAGTTGACTCATTGGAAAAGACTCTGATGCTGGGAGGGGTTGAGGGCAGGAGGAGAAGGGGATGACAGAGGATGAGATGGCTGGATGGCATCACGGACTCGATGGACGTGAGTCTGAGTGAACTCCGGGAGTTGGTGATGGACGGGGAGGCCTGGCATGCTGTGATTCATGGGGCTGCAAAGAGTTGGACATGACTGAGCGACTGAACTGAACTGAACTGAACTGTCTGAATACACAGGACATTTGCTGTGAAGTGGCTTCATTGTAAACAAATATCAATTATTACCTAGATGGTGATACTGGAACTAGGCCCAACCAATAATTTTTAATATAAAACATAGTCGTCTTACACTGTTGGGTTTTTAGAATAGCTTTATTGATATAATTCACATAACTGAAAGTCTCCCCTTTTCAAGTAATTCAGTGGATTTTTATATATTCAGGAAGAGCTGTCACCATTAATATCTAAATCCAGAACTTTCATCATTTGTCCCCCAAGTCCTTATACCCATCAGCAGTAATTTCCCATTCTTCCTCTCTGCATCTCCCGGCACACGCAGATTTGCGTTCTGTCTCTATGAGTTTGCCTATTACGGACACTTCATACAAATAAAGCCATAAAATAGGTAGCGTTTTGTTCCTGGCTCCTTCCGCTTAGAGAACGGTTTTTGAGCTCCATCGGTGTTGTCACATGCCTGTGTACTTTGCTTCCCGTGGCCGAGTAATAACCCACTGTGTGGATAGGCCCCATTGTGTGTATGCATTCATGCTTAGGTGGACATTTGGGTTATTTTCAGTTTTTTTGTATGGACGTACGTTTTCATTTCTTCAAATACAGACCTAGGAGTGGATTGATGGGTGTTAGGATCACTGTATGGAGAAGGAAATGGCAACTCACTCCAGTGCTCTTGCCTGGGAAATCCCATGGACGGAGGGGCCTGGTGGGCTACCGTCCGTGGAGTCTCGGAGAGTCGGACACGACTGAGCGACTTCACTTTCACTTTTCACTTTCATGCATTGGAGAAGGCAATGGCAACCCACTCCAGTGTTCTTGCCTGGAGAATCCCAGGGACGGGGAAGCCTGGTGGGCTGCCGTCTCTGGGGTCGCACAGAGTCGGACACGACTGAAGTGACTTAGCAGCAGCAGCAGCAGCAGGATCACTGTGTGTTTAACTGTTTGAGAATGTGCCAAACTGCTTTCCAGTGTGCCTGGGGCATCTCCCATGCCCACCAGTGATATGGGAGCCCCATTTCTCCACATCTCCACCAGCACCTGATGCCGTCCCTATTTTTATGATAGCCATCCTAGTGGGTGGGAAGTGGCATTTGACTGTGGTTTTGACTTGTGCTTTTCTAGGAACAATGCTGGTGTTATTCGGTCAGTTACATCTGACTCATTGTGACCCCATGGCCTGTAGCCCTCTAGGGTCCTCTGTGCATGAAATTCTCCAGGCAAGAATACTGGAGTGAGTTGCCATTCCCTTCTCCAGGGAAACAAATGCTATCTTAGTAACTTTTCATGTGCTCATTGGCCATGTGAAAATAATATTTGGAGAAATATCTCTATTCAAATCCTTTGTCCATTTTTAAATTGGGTTGTCTTTTTATTATAGTTTGGATTAAAATTCCTTATCAGAAATATGATTTGCAACTATTCTTGCCCAGTCTGGGAGTTGTATTTTAATTTGTCTCATGGTGTCTCTCATAGAAAAAAGTTTGCAATTGTGCTAAGATTCATTTATCTATTTTTTGTTACTGGTACGTTTGGTGTTATATCCAAGAAACCACTGTCCAATTTAAGGTTGTGAATAAGTTCTCCTATGGTTTCTTTTAAGCATTTCACAATTTTAGGTCTTACATATAAGTCTATGATCCATTTTCTGTTAATTTTTGAGTATGGTATAAGGCAGCAGTCCAAATTCATCATTTTGAATGTGATTGACTAGTTGCCATGGCATCACTTGTTGAAATAAAACTATTCTTTTCCCATTGAATTGTCTTGGCCTTCTTACCACAAATGACCATAAATGTAAAAGTTTATTTCTAGGCTCTCAATTCTGTTCCATTGATCTATAGGGCTACTTTGAGGCCAGTGCCACATTATATTATTTACTATAATTTTGTAGTAAGTTTTGAAATTGGGAAGTATGAATCTTCCAACGTTTCCTCCTTTGGTTTAGATTATTTTGGCTGTTCTATGACTTTTGCATTTATGTATAAATTTTAGGGTCAGTTTGTATTTTCTTCCAAAAGGCAGCTAGATTTTGGTAGAGATTGAGTTGAATCTGTCATGTTAAATTGAGTTATGTTAAAAACTAAATGTGTTAAAGCTTAGTACTTAGTTCTTAGTAAAATACCTAATATGTAAGGAGGTAATATAACTCTTGTTAGACATTATCATTTGAATTATCTCAAATATTCCTTTTTTATTTGATAGTTTTGTTATTTTTGCTGCAGTTGTCCTGTGTGTGGCATTTTTCTATTCATAGTCATAAATCGCTTTCTTTGGTATAAATTATCATATTTATATGAAAATCCTGTTAATTGGTAAAATCCATTAGAATCGCCCTAGTGTCATTCTTATCTATCTGAAAAAGCAATCATAAAATCCTACGTTGTAATATTGTAGAAAACTATCTGTGAAGTTTCTCATTGCTATTTCTGAATTTCATGAAGTCTTAAACTCAAGACTAATATTTACAGAAGCTCTTATTCCAAGCCATAAAAGAATTATTCTCCCATTGGCTTAATATATTGAAAACTGGGCTAGAAGCCAACTTCTTCTTTTAAATCATCAACGTTGAGGTGAAGGCTAATGTGTACATTAGCTCATGTGTGTAAATTTTTGGGGGGAAACGGCCATAACCATAAGACTTAAAACTAACTTGCAGGAGATATAGAAACACTGCAATGGAATAAACAACAAACACTTTAGCTACTGGATGGTTCACTGAGAGACCCTCTCGGCTGCTTATCAGGACATCCAAGCAATCCTTAATGTGGGAATTACGTGGCTGTCTTTCAAAATTAGAATTTATGAGTTTGTAGTAAGTTATATAGTGCTTCCCTGGAGGCTTAGATGGTAAAGAATCTGCCTGCAATGCAGGAGACCTGGGTTCAATCCCTGGGTTGGGAAGAGCCCCTGGAGGAGGGCATTGCAACCCACTCCAGTGTTCTTGCCTGCAGAATCCCCATGGACAGAGGAGCCTGGCAGGCTAGGGTTCGTGGGGTCACAAAGACTCAGACACAACTGAGCGACTAAGCACAGCCTATATAGGAGATCCAAGATGAAATAGGTTTACTTTTCATGATGCTATCTTAACTATAAGTGTGTCAATTATTCAATTTCCTAAACCTCAAAAAAAGGCATATACCTGAAGTGAGATTCTCAACATTCGAGCATTTGAATTGTTGTTGTCGTGCAGTTGCTCAGTCATGTCCGACTCTTTGTGACCCCATGGGCTGCAGCATGCCAGGCTTCCCTGTCCTTCACCATCTCCCGGAGTTTGCTCAAACTCATGTACATTGAGTCGGTGATACCATCCAACCATCTCATCCTGTCACTCCCTTCTCTCGCCCTCAATTTTTCTCAGCATCAGGGTCTTTCCCAGTGAGTCAGCTCTTTGCCTCAGGTGGCCAAAGTATTGGAGTTTCAGCTTCAGCATCAGTCCTTCCAAAATATTCAGGACTGATTTCCTTTGGGATTGACTGGTTTGATCTCCTTGCAGTCCAAAGGACTCTCAAGATTCTTCTCTAGCATGACAGCATTTGAATGTTTTCATTCAAAAAAGTAGACTCACTGTAAGGGATGCAGAACATGAGCTTTATGAATCAGATTGGATTTTACACAGTTGTGGGAGTTGGTTAGGCAGCCTGTGTAAGCCTATTGCTTTTCTATGTTGTGTTGTACCTGAAGTCATCAGAACCAGGGTCAGGAAAGAAAGATGGACATGAGGTCAGAGCAAGATCAAACGGGGAAATCCACAAGGAACCCAGAAGGATGCCTGGAACGTGCCTGTGCCTTTCGCCCCCTCTAAACTCAGATGCAGATGACCTGCTGAAGGGGCTACGCCTTCTCTGTGCAGCTGCACGCACACTCAGTCTAGGATTTCCAGGAGCTAAATAAGGAGATCTTATGAGCGCTAGAGAAACTGTAGCCCAGTTCTTTCCTGTGCCAACAAGGTGAGGTGACGGGTCAGTGACGACATCCGTGAGCTTCGAGGCCTGTGTCCTCAGCATGGCCCTGCACACACTTTGGGACTGCAAACATTTAGGTTTCCAAGAAGGCTGTGAAGTTCTCTTTTTTAAGGGGGATTTCAGTTATCAGCATTAAAAACTATAAGTACAAGCTTTCAGAGGTTTCTCTGAATCTGAAACAGCAGCTTTGTAAAGTACTGTTTTATTCCTGTTGACCATTTAAAGCCAAAAGCCTGATGTGTTTTAACTACCCTGAGATTTGAGTCATGTTTTCTAAACAGTGTTTTTAACCACATATCAGTAAGGGGTTTGCTTTCTACTCAGGGGTACGTGTGAGCCCCAGGAATAATGCTAGGCCATTGTTCTCATGTCCTTTTCAGAAATATTCCATTTAGAACGTATGTCAATATGATGCTACAACTGGGGACAAAATAGCTTTGTGTTTGGGAGGCTCCAGCTGATCTGTAATGATCCAATGTTAGGGAAACACACAAAAAGCATTGATCTAAATGGATCAATATTAGTAAACAGAATGATTTAAAAGCTCTTTCAATTCAGGTAAAAATGTCTTAGACCAGGAAGCAGCTGTATCCTGACCCTGACTGTGAGAATTATTGGCAAGCTGCAGGGTTTTAAGAATATTCATTGAGCAAACTTGGGTTTTAGCAGTTTCAGGTCCAGAATTTCAAGGTCTGCTAGATCTTGACCCCAGAGTTCTGTGCCCCTTATGGGCACAGAGAAACCAGAATAAAGCTGGAGAAGTGTAGTAACTCATGAACAAGGAAAGTGTGGATATGATTTGAGTTGAAAAGAAAGAGTCGGGTTAGAGCTGGGCATTCTAAGAGAAATTTAATGACAGTAGAAAACAAGATTACTGCACAATGGGCTATAATAGGAAAATTAAAATAAACTCAAGGTAACAAGACTGGTGCTTTCATTGATTTTCTAAAGCCTTACACAAATAAGTGCAATTATATAGAATTAGAAATGTCAGGCGGAAAAATGACTATCAAAACAGAATATTTTAAAAATCATTATGAGAGTAGTTTGTACAACTCCATAAAGTACATTTGAATTTTTAGATGAAACGATTAATGTTCTACAAAATTATAACTTTGCAAAATTGATCCTACTGGAGAAGGATTAAATGGACCAATTATCAGAGAAGAAATAGAGACTAATTTAATCCTCTCTCCCTAAACAAAACACACAAATCACCCAGATAAGATGGTTTCACATGGAAATTCTTTCAAACATGTAAAGATCAAATAACCTCCATAATATGTAACCTACTCTAGTGTACAGAAAAAGAAGGAAAACTTTCATACCCCCTCAATGAAATGATTACAATGTAAAGCTCAAAAGCAAAGATTATTACAAAAACAGGATAAATCTTATTTATTAAAACTGATAAAAAGTTAAAGTGTAAGTGACATAACCCAACAGCCCATTAAGAAAATATTACACCCTGAACAAGTGAAATTTATTTCAGAAAGGTAAAGTATTGCTCTGTAGGGAAATCTATCAATAAAACTAAGCTAAGGAGAAAAACCGGAAGATCATCTAATAGAAAAAAAAAGAAAAATTGACAAATTCAATATCCATTCATGTTAAAAACAGCCAGCATATTCCTTAATGGGAAAACACAAGAGACTTTCTAACTAAAATCAGAAACAAAGATGTCTACTATCTTTACTATTCATTACCTTTATAGTTGAAAGGAAGGTATATCTGTTAATCAATGATATAATTGTACATCTGAAAAATTCAAAATAATGAATTGAAAAAAACACTAAAATAATATGGAATTTTGGCAAGGCATTGGGTAATAAAACCAATATGAAGAAGTCAATAATCATCATAAAAACAGGAAAACAATAATAGGCAGAAATTAACAGATGAATCCCTTACAAAAGCAAATGAAAAAATAAAATACTTCATAGAAAAACCATAAAGTCATACTGAAAGTCACAATAGATGACTTGACCACATGGAAGATATATGTTTGGGGATAAGAAAACTTAAATTGTAAAGATGTTAAGAAAAGAGGAACAATGAGAAAGGGATAACTTTTTCAGATATTAAAATTTTATGAATAATCATATTTAAACCTACAGCAAAAATAAAAATCTTTTGGGTGGCATAAATATCACAAGCAAAGTAAAGAGACAAATGAGGGAAAGTGTTTGCAACTTAAATAGCAAAGTTTTAATATCCCAAAGACATGAAGAACTTCTAAAAATAGGAGGAATAACCCATTTTAAAAATTGAACAAGACATGTGAACTTTCCATTCACACACAAAAAGGAATACAAATAACCTTTAACCATATGAAAAGACACTTGACCTTGATCATTGTAAAAGAAACACAGGCTAAAACAGTATAGGATATGGCTTCTAACTATCAAATATGCAGAAAGCCAAATGTTTGACAGTCTTCTCTATAGGTAAGCACAATGTCAGTGTTTAGTTGAGACGTCTTCAGATTTATATTGAATTATTCATAAAAAAATGTTATGATGATCTGGAATTTGCTTCAGAGTAATCTGGTAAAGGGAGAGTTTTGTAAACATGAAACAAAATTGGCCACGTACTGGTAATTTAGAAGCTGGGCAGTCAGTATATGGTGGTACACTACTATTCTCTCAAGCTTTGTATATGTTTGGAAGTTCTCATAAAAAAAAGTAAAAGGGAAATTCATACAGTTTCAAAAGATACCACAAAATTAAGCTAAAGGGAAAAATGTTACCTTACAGAAAAAAGAATTTTAGAGAAATAAAAGTATTTATTGGTTTAGAAGTGTGCTTAGTTTGTGAGAATAATGATATATCGATGGAGGAAAAAAACAAGGCTGACCTGTGTTAGAATTTTTGCCCTTTATTTTTAGTGTGCATGAGCTCAGTAAATTCTTGGTTTCTCTCTGTTATATTATATCCCTTGACCATAAAATGAAACAAAATGAACACACTTTTTAAAAATAGATTTGATTGCTCCAGGAGACACATTGACCCCTGTCAACTTAAGTAAAAGTTGTTCAGTTAAGTTGATGTTGATTTATGTTTGCAATTTGGTTTGAATCTTCCATACACGTTCATATCCATTAATTCTAAATAGCCCTTAGGAAATATGGAAGTAAAAGTTATCTTTAATAAAACTTGCTAAAAGAACAAAATTTTATAGAATACACTACAGAGAATGTTTGTTTGTTTTTAATTTACACCCCCTCTCCTTCAGCTTCCTTCCTTCCAGAAAACGCCTTCTGTTGTACTGATGCAAGGCTGAGGGTCCCTAGAGTACCCCAGCCATCCATAATTTAACTCTACCATCCTGGACATGCATGTGGTTATAGGAAGCTGTATTTCAAGGTCAGTTAATGAGAACCACCTTCAGGCTATCATTCAGATAATGAAGAGCTTGCTCGGAGAGTTCCAGACCTCAAATGCTCTTACTGCAGCCCAACACAAACCCATCAAATAAAGATAAATGAGAAAATATTCAACAGCTGTCCATTTTATGCTTGCTAGTTTTATTTTATTGAAACCGTCTACACTGAATGCAAAGCAATATCACTGATATTTTATTTGTCTACCATTTTAAGCTTTCTGAAGTACCTTAAGAATATTAAGTTGGTTTTTATGAATTTAATAAGTTCAGATCACAAGGTCATAGCTCGTCAGGATGTTCTTAAAGTTGTCATTTATGGAACCAGTTTGCATGGGTCCGTCTGTCTGTGTAGTAGTCATCCACACATATCTGTAGCATTGGTTAAGCTCCTTGCTAGAGAAGTCAGAGTCTTCTCCGCAGAACCATGTAAAACATCATGCAAAACAGGACGTGCCAGTGGGTGTGAGATGGATGAATGGGTGCTCTCAGGGAGCAGCCCGTTCTCTGAGCTCTGAACTCTTCAGCAGACAAGTTTATTTATTCTCTGCCAACGCAAATCTCACTTTCAAAAATTATAGTTCCTTTGTACTTTCCCTCTTCCCAGGTTATTTGAAACTGTTCCTCTAAAGATATTCTGTTTTGAGGAAGTTTCTGTACTCTTGTGCAACTTAAAATAGAAAAATAAGCGCAGGAAGCCAGACATGGAAACTAACAAGGTCATTATTTCATCTAAATATTCACTTTATAGGTGAGGAAGGAAGGAAAATCCATGTTCTGAACTTGGAGAGACACCATTTCCACCAACTATCCAAAGATAAATATTGTTAATCATCACACTGGCGTGGCTCTGAGAAGCTTAAATAAATTTACACACTAACACATATGTATTGGCCCTCTCCCAGGTGGCAGTAGTGATGAACCCACCTGCCAATGCAGGAGACGTAAAGGGACCCAGGTTTGATCCCTGGGTCGGGAAGATGCCCTGGAGAAGGAAATGGCAACCCATTCCAGTATTCCTGTCTGGGAAATTCCATGGACAGAGGGGCCTGGTGGGCTACAGTCCATGGGGCCGTGAAGACAGACAGGACTGAAGTGACTTAGCGTGCACACACATGTGTATTGAGCTCCTCCTACATACCAACCACTGTACTGGACTCTGGTTCTAGCAGTGGTCGAGGAAAGTGAATTCCTGAGCTAATAGAATTGATGTTGAGCAAGAATGAAACATAAGAGGATCAAAAGAGAGAGAGAACAAACGGGCAACCTCATTTGAGATAGTCTGACCATGAAAATCATGTTCCCAGAGAAAGCTCCTCTCCCCCATAAAATGAAAATATTTCTACTTTCTACCTTTGTAACTCACTTTCCATTCCAAATCATGAACAGCAGTCTCGGGGTTTCCGCTATTAGAAACTGTTGCCCCATAAATTATGTAACTTCCCTACACACGATTTCTCATCTGTAAATTAAAGGCTGTGCACGTGTGCTCAGGCGCTTCAGTCGTGTCCAACTCCGCAACCCCATGGGCTGTAGTCCACCAGGCTCTCTGTCCATGGGATTCTCCAGGCAAGAGTACTGGAGTGGGCTGCCATGCCCTTCTCCAGGGGATCTTCCCAACCCAAGGATTGAACCTTCGTCTCCTATGTCTCCTGCATTGCACTGCATTGCACTTTCCACTGAGCCACTGGGGAAGCCCAAACTAAAGGCTCGACCGCATAATTACTTAGATTTCCTTCTACCTTTAAGATGCTTCACTAAACAGAGCCTCATGGGTGTTTTGAACTCGTTTCCCTACTCCTCCCAGCCTCTCACTGTCCCACGAAAGGCTCTGAGGAAGACGCTGCTATTTCTGTGTCTAAAAGGCCTTGTGGCTCTTGTGGTGTAGTCTGTGACACGGAGATAGTGTAGGGAGGAGTCAGACCCATTTCCTGAAGCTCGACCGTCTTCTGGCTTTCTCTTCCCTTTTAGATTCATAGAACTAAAATACTTTCAGTCATCGCGCAGGAATAAACAATACTGCTAAACTTGTCAGCTTTTTGATCCTTCCCAGATCTTTTTATTTTTTTTAGCCCAGTTTTTGGAAAAAGAAAGCTCATCAAGGCTTTTATTTTCCTTTGCAGTGTTATATTTGCTGCGCCAAGGATAGATTATTGAAATAAAATCATATATTTTAGGACTCAGAAAATCACATAATTGTAAAAGAGGAACCAAACTAAATACAAAAGAACTAAAAAAAAATACAAACTAAATGCAAAACAATTATATGTAATGTATGTATGAAGTGAGGGCTTCCCTGGTGGTTCAGATGGTAAAGAATCTGCCTGCAATGCGGCGGAGCTGGTTTTGATCCCTGGGTTGGAAAGATCCCCTGGAGAAGGGAACGGCTACCCACTGCAGTAAAAACTGAGTCATAAAATTTATTTTTAAAAGAAACGTGGAGGCAAGCTATCTTATACCCAGCTCACTATGTCAGTGAAGACACTGAATAAATTGTTTCCAAGGTGCCAAGTTTCCCATTCATTTCAGGTGGAATTTATGCTCAGTGCCACAAAATCTCCACCTTCTTTTGCTTAAAGGAAAGATTCTGTGTGGGCTGCAATAGTACTGATGCACGTTAGCTAGGGGCGTCGACTCTGAATAAGCATGTGATTGGGAGGCAACCCCAGGCAGTCTGTGCACTGCAGATTGGCGTCAGGGCAGAAATAATGGTAGGTCAGGTAGTTGGCAAGGAGCGATCGTCCCATTCTGTAAGTGGCAATTGATATGGTCCTGAATCTCCTCTCATACCTCATTCCTCCCTGTGCTGTAAGGGTAAATGCAAGTTCATCTTCCTCCACAAAAGCTTCTCTGACATTTGCAGTCCATGAAAACTATCGTTTTGTTGGAACTAAAAAGCACAACTATTTGACTCATTTATCAACTAATCATGTTCCACCACGTAAAATCATATTGTATTGTCTTGCATCTTTGTTCAACTTCCAAGTGTGTGCATGCCATGTCAAAAGTTAGATTACAGAATAATTTGTAATTAATTTTTGTAATTTTATATGGTATAGTTTGTGACACAGAGATAATGTAAGGAGGGAGTCAGACCCATTTCCTGAAGCATGACAGTCTTCTGGCTTTTTCTTCCCTTTTAGATTCGTAGAACTACAAATACTGTCAGTCACTGTGCAGGAATAAACAATACTGCTAAACTTGTCAGCTTTTTTATCCTTCCCAGATCTTTGTTTTTAGCCCAGTTCTTGGAAAAAGAAGGCTTATCAAGGCTTTTATTTTTCTTTGCAGTGTTATATTTGCTGTGCCAAGGATAGATTATTGAAATAAAATCATGTAATTTAGAACTCAGAAAATCAAATAATTGTAAAAGAATTTTATAACTTTCATCTTTGGACCTGATACTATATGTTGAAGATATTTAACTAGATTTGCTCAAGGATTAACCTTTTGTGACACTGTCACCAATAATATTGTGGAAAACATGGTAGACTTTAAGCAAAATTTTAAAATGTGCTGATGTATCTTCTTGACTCCGTTTTCATTTTTCCCAGGAAACCACAGTATCCTCCAACTTTATCTTGTATTTAGGTAACCAGTAGCTTCAGTTTCTTCCCTCTGATTATCAAGGTTTGTGTCTGGGGGAAAATTTTGCTTTAATTACTTAACTATCTAAGAATATTTTAATTTAATCTGTTTTTTTCCCCAAGAGAATTAACAGTTTTATCCCATTCTACCAGTCAGGCAGACTTTATCACCCTTGGAGGAGCTTCGCATGAGCAAGTTTGGAAGGGGAAGAGAGAATAAGATAGAGTGATGGTGGTGGTGATAACCTTAAATGGGGGGAAACTATACAACTTTGGCATCAATCTCCTCTAGCAACACATTTGGCTTAAAGACTAGGTGCAGCAATATATTCAACCAAAAGTACTGATAAGACATTTAGTACCATCCAAATGCAGAACTAGCCACTGCAACACAGTCCATCAGGGCAGACATTTTCTAAGAATTTCACATCAATAGTGGAGACACCTGTATCAAAGAAGGCTGACTGTGGATGGTTGCTAGGCACCTCTTCCTGAGCAGTGATTATGCTTTCTATAGATATTACAAAAGGAAAAGAGTACATTCGTAGTCAACAAGCATACACCCTGAGAGTCTCACTCAGTGCAGAAAGGATGACGTTATAAGAGGAAAGCCTTAGTGCAGAAATATAAATTGGCAGCTCTCAAAATACCTGCGCTCAAGAAACATTCACTAATTAAAGAATAGATATCCACCACCCATTATACGTTAATTAGGATTTAGCATCAGTAGAGTTCAAACTTTAGAAAATTCTGGTATAAAAACATTGTAAATTTTCCAAATGATGTAATAATTCTGGCTGGCTAACTACATGATAATTTTTTTTTCATTGTTATTTATCCAAAGGCTTGAAACCTTTTAGTTTTACCATGTGCTAAAATGACAATATAAAATTTTTAAAGTTTTGTTTAAATTGCATCATTTTCTTACATGTAGAAAAATGATTAGAAGTATGTAGCAATTTTTATGGAATAACCTGTTGTTGACATTTGATTTGGATCACCTCAGAACTCCTGAAGAGTACAGTGTTTTCTGAATGGTAGAAGTGGAGGAATATTCCTCCCTATCACCTAATAGAAGAGAATGTTTCTAATACAGGGACATCTTCATAAACCTTTCTCTACATAGAGTATGACAAATCCATTTCTATAACCCAGATCAGTTGTACCAAATGGCAAATCAGTTTGTTACCCTGAAGAGCAGACACTACACCGAGTGTCTGGTGGATGGTGGTGTAATTCAGAAGCATGTGGTAGGAGCTTTTGTGTCACCACTGTATTTAACATTAACCCTTAGCATCTATCGCCTGTATTTATTATAACAACGGAAGAAATGAAGACTGAGACAGATGTTTAGGGCAATGGGAGAAATGGCAAGAGATATTCCTTCAGGAGAAACGTTAGCAGAATTACCATAGTTATGCCTCTGAATAGCTCTTCCTCTTTTTCCAAGGCCTAGAAAATATTCAGCAGATTTGCCAAACACAGCAGATTTGCCATTGAAGAACAGAGGGTTCAGTATTTCAAAACAGAAGATTTTAAAACATGGCTATTGAAATGATTTCAAATCAATGTTTTTAAAGGTTGTCATTTCGTTGTTAAATTTTTTTAATTAAAGAGATAATATTTTGTATTCACATAACAGAAAGTTCATCCTGCAGGATTCGATGCACAATATTCCCCTAGGTTTTTGTCTTCCATTACTCATATATAATTTCAGCCTCCCTCTACACTCCTGCATCATCTTGGACATACTTCTCTGCCTCCTGTGACTCGTCTTCCTAGCACCATACTCCTGATCTGAAGGGACACTGGTTTTTTGTTTTTTTTTTTTAAAGCTGTAACTCTTTAAGTTCTACTATTGCCCTGGCAATGGCCATCCATGGTGGGTATCACATAGCTTTTTGTTCCATATTACCTGACATGAAAGCTTCCCTGGTGGTTCAAATGGTAAAGAATCTGCTTGCAATGCAGGAGACCCAGGTTCGATCCCTGGGTCGGGAAGATCCCCTGAAGAAGGGAATGGCAACCCACCCCAAAATTCTTGCCTGGAGAATTCCATGGACAGAGGAGCCTGGTACAGTCTATGGGGTCTCAAAAATCCAGACACGACTGAGCAGCTAACCCTTTCACCTGACGTGATGTAAAAAGATAGGCACTAAGTGAAATCACGGAAGAGTTCTTAGTTCTGAGGCTGCTCTGAACTAGTTAACCCAGAATTTCACAGAATAGAGACATTTCAACCTTATAACTTTGAAAGTTAAATTTACATTGTTTTGAAGGAAGCCAAAAGAAAACAGTGTTCATCATAAATGCTTGTTTTTCCTTCAACACAGGCCCACCATCACGACCATCACTATGACCGATGGGGACTATGATTATCTGATCAAACTCCTGGCCCTTGGAGATTCAGGCGTAGGGAAGACAACATTTCTTTATCGATACACAGACAATAAATTCAATCCCAAGTTCATCACGACAGTAGGGATAGACTTTCGGGAAAAACGTGTGGTAAGTTTTTAACCATACTGTTAACTGGTTGCTTATCCTCCTATATACGAAATAAGAATTAGGAAAATATGTTTATTGCATTGCAAGGTGTCTTTTATCACATGAAATTCATAACCTGTCACTTTGATCCAATTTGAATATTATATTTCACTGTCTCAACTCTAAATAACGTTTTGCTTAGAAAAAATCCAGTGGCACTTGTCTCCAGAAGCACAGGGTACAACTAAAATAAATTATTTATGGGTGTATATAGTGTGTTTTCTATGAATACTTAAGGAATCTTTCAAAACATGAATTCGTTATCTAAAACCATTAACTCTCGATCTAAGTTTCCCAATAAAAACAAAGTGTTCATTTCCCTGTGCTTAGAAAGAGGTTAAAAGGATGATTGGCAAATAGCTGGAACATGAGCTTTGTGAGTTCCTGCTGCCTTTTTATTTATGTGTAGGCTCAGCCATCAATCACTAGCTTCTTATGAACAGAATGTGAGACCAACCCATGCTATTTTTCCAGATAAGAGAGTTAAAGTGAGAATCACAGCCACTTCCTTCCCCCGTGCTAGACGCTAATGACGGGAGTAAGGGTATTGTGACAAGTGAGACGCGGCGCATAGGCGCAGAAGCTGAGCCAGGGTCGCTGCCGCCCAAGGCCTTCTTGAGCGCCAAGACGGCGGCGGCTCCGGGTCCTGTCGCAAAGCCTCTCGTACCTCCAACGCCGATTCACTTTGCACTATTTGTCGTATTAGAAACTAATACAACGTTTTAAAGCAACTATACTTCAGTAAAGTCTTTCTTAAGAAATAAATCCACTCATTCCTCAAGAACTGGGGAGGAAAAAAAACAAAGAAGTTAAATCATGATTTCATAGAATGTCCTGTCCCTTATGTGAAACTTACCAATACTGTAGTCTTAGCAAATTTGCTCCCAGTCCCTCCAGGGTATATCTGTGCTTTCTCCCCTCCCATATGTCTCCACAGATCTAGGTATAAGTCCGTGCAAAGTTTTCCCTTTAAAATGTTTTATTTTCACTAAACCATAAGTAAGGGAGCTAGATAATATTACAATTGTTATACTTAGTTTAAATTAAGAACTCAAAAGGCCATCACCTATAAAATTTAAACTTTTCTAAAAAGAGCCTTTGAAGAAATGGGTAAAAAGGGAAGACTTGGAATAGCCTGTGTAAACTTATTGAGCAATCCTGTGTGCATTTCAGAGCTGTCTTTTTGAAAGTCCCAATCCACAGTAGAAGATACTCAAGTACTTGTAAAATATGTTGCTGTTTTAAAAACTCCTTCAAATGTGTTATTTCACTCCAGCTTGCAGTAACTCTGTGAAACAGGAGATGATGGGTCTCAGTTTGCCAGTAAGAAAGCAAGAACCCATGAAGTCAAATGAAGAGTTGATATTCGAACCTAGAACTTGGGTCCTTAGTCGACTGTTTGCGGCTTCCTTGAGGAAATGACAGAAGGTGTCTAATTTAAGTTTGCAGGATGCATAAATTGTGTTGAAAACCATACTTATACTTGACATTTAAAAGTGAGAGTATATGTGATAACTTCTAGGAGAAAAAAAGCAAATATTTATTCTCCACTGTGAACTTTGACTATAATAATTGAGAAAAAATACGCGGCGTTAACCCAGGGAATTTGAATGCTGATGAAATCAAACCAGCATAAACTAATGACATTTGTATTCTTTCAGGTTTACAACACACAGGGACCAAATGGGTCAACAGGGAAAGCATTTAAGGTGCATCTTCAGCTTTGGGACACTGCAGGACAAGAGCGGTAATAGTGAATTATTTTGTTTCTAGCTACAAATAGCTTAGAAAAATTTACTTTAATGTCAGTGTTTATTTGTACAGTGTGTGTGTGTGTGTTAAGTTGCTCTAGTCATGTCTGACTCTTTGTGACCCTGTGGACTGTAGCAGGCCAGGCTCCTCTGACTATGGAATTCCCCAGCCAGGAATACTGGAGTGGGTTGCTGTTTCCTCGGGCAGGGGCTCTTCCCAACCCAGGGATCGAACCCATGTCTCTTATGTCTCCCGCACTGGCAGATGAATTCTTTACCCCTAGTGCCACCTGGGAAGTGGTATTATATGTGCCACTTTAATACGACTATTGTATGTGAACTGGAAAAATGTAGGGAAATGCAGCTCTCCTCCTGGTTTCAAAATGGACATCTATATCAACAAATAAAAATATATTATCTGTAGTGAATTAACCATAACTAGCAATTGTGTGTTTGGTGCAGATTGCAAAAATCAAATTTTCAGAAATCTCTGTGAAGATTCTTAGGCACTGTCTTTGTACTTTGTGATCATTAAAAAAAATCCAGAATGTAATTGAACTGGGGTGGGAAATTAACATTGTTACAAGTGCTACTTGAAGAGTGAGTTGAAGGAAAGGGTGTTAATATATTTTTCATCTCTTTCTGTCTTTACACACAGCCTCGCATCCTGTACCATTTGACTGACTTTACTATGATTTCGGTCACATCATCACCCTCCAGCTGGAATGTTTTATTCCTTTCCCACCACTCCTGAGCCTCTCCTTTCAATAGACCTGGCTCACATTACACGTGCCTGGTGGGGCTTTTCAAAACTCCCCAGCTGAAACAAACTCCCTCTTTCTTGAACTCTTACAATGTCTATCCATGCCTTGGGAGGCTGCATGCATGCTAAGTCGCTTCAGTCATGTCCAACTCTTGGCGACCCTACGGACTGTAGCCCACCGGGCTCCTCTGTTCTTGGGATTCTCCAGGCAAGAGCCCTGGAGTGGACTGCCATCAACTGCGATCCAGAGGATCTTCCCTGCCCAGGGGTGGGACCCAGGCTCCTGTGTCTCTTGCGTTGGCAGGTGGGTTCTTTTCCACTAGTGCCACCCGGGAAGCCCATCCATGCTTTAAGTTACTTTAATTAAATAAGTTAACTAATTATATACCGCCTTGTAATAAGACTTCCCTGGTGGCTCAGTGAGAAAAAATTCGCCTGCCAATGCAGGAGACATGGGTTCGATCCCTGGGTCAGAAAGATCCCCCTGGAAAAGGAAGTGGCAGACCACTCCAGTATTCTTGCTGGGAAAACCCGTGGGCAAAGGAGCCTGGCAGACAACAGTCCATGGGATCGCAAGAGAGTTGGACACGACTTAGTGATTGAACAACAACAACATCTTGTGATGAGGCGTGTCTTTTATTTTTGTCTCTAACGGCTGTTCAATCCACTTGTGGCCTTCTCACCCCAACACAATTGTGAGCTTCATAAGAACAGAGACCATGATTGTTTTCTCAGCCTTGTCTCTGGTGCAGCAACCCAGACAAGAGACACACGGTAGACGGTAGTGTTGATTGTTTAGAGCTGGTGCTGCTATGCCATGATTTGAAGAAAATACATTTCTTTGAGATCCAAGCGTTCAAAGCGCAGAAGACCCCAAGCTAGTGCAGCTTTTCAATATTAGATGAAACAAAAATTGGCAATAGGTTGTCAGAGAAGATACATAGAAGGCACATACCTCCAAATTCTGCATCACATGTCTCACAATGTTTATGCTTGTAAACACTTCAGTCTTTGAAATGAGTCCAAAACATTCTCACTTTCAGTGAGTGTAAACGCCAGGAGAGGTGCCGGGCCCTCTCTGTGAGCTCTTTTGACTGTGAATTCCATTTACACGCATCCTTCAACGCGGCTGGTTCCTCTGAAGTCGTTCCTCACAGGAATCTCTGTTCATATGTCAGTTTTGTTGTCACAAAGATGTATGTTTTATAGACCAATTTAATTCATTTTTGAAGAAGTAATATGAGAAAATGTGGTTCCCATATGTCTTCGCACACGATATGTCAGCCTAGCATGATGGCAGGCTTCTCTCATCTGTCCCCTTAAGACAGCTGCTCTAGGAGAGAAATGGAAATACTAGGGATTGTCTTAGTAACACCAAGGTTATTCATCCCTTGAGAATTTTGCATTCTGTATATTAAAGTGTAGCTAAGCAACAAGATAAACAATGCCTCACACCTCAAGCCTGTGCCCGAGGACGTCTGGCACAACCCATGTAAGATAGTGGTTATTGATAAAAGTCACATTACGGGAAGGAGGAAAAAGATTATACCCCTTATGTAAACCAAAAGGATGCAAGCACAGACTTGGTTCTCAGTGAGGGAGCAAGAGCTATCACGTGCCCCTGGGATCTGTTTATTCATGGGGTCCTGGCATTCTGCATTCTGGGGACAGATGAGGTTGGTGGGTGGAGCTAGAAATAAATAAGATTACTCATGGAGTAAACCCTGGAAAGGCTTCCCTGGCGGCACGGTGGTGAAGAATCCGCCTGCCAGTGCGGGAGACACAGGAGACGTGGGTTCGATCCCTGGGTCGGGAATATCCCCTGGAGGAGGAAATGGCAGCGCCCTCCAGTGTTCTTGTCTGGGAAATCCCACGGACACAGGTGCTTGGTGGGCTACAGTCCATGGGGTCACAAAGAGCTGGACAGGACTGAGCAACTAAGCACGGGCACAAAGCCCTGGAAACTCAGGGGCTCACAAGGGTCCTGGGGTTGAGTGGTCCAGGATATGAGCCTGGCTCAGAGCAGAAGTGTTTTGTCCCTGTTGCTGTGGATGCAAAAGTGTTTGCTCCAATGCGATCTATCCAACAAGCATGTTTTAAAGTAACTGTCATGGGCTGTGGTAATGAGAGGGGAGTAAGGCACAGTAGATTGTCCTCAGAAGAGAAACACACACACTTAAAGAGAGGCCAGAGAACAGACTATTGTGGCTGACGTAGCCACACTCTTGTGGTTTGAGCAGGAGACAGTTTTGTGAGTACAGATAGTCCCCAAAGAGAGAGAAACAACCATTCAATAAAAGGACTATAATCTCGGAGCTTCTAGTGACTGGTAGGGACAAATCCACAAGGGTAAAATTGAGATTTTTGGTATTTCATAAGCATCATGGTTGTATCCTACTAAAGAATCTTATTTTGGAAATAAATAGTCTTAACTAAGATATCTCTTTTCTGTGTCTCCACATTAATAGTATTGTTTCTATTGAAGTCATTTAACTCCTTAATAATTTCATATCCTTTGCTATTTTCTATCTTTGTTTCTTTCTCTAAATCTGGCAAACACTTAATCATCAAAAAAATATTTCAGAGTCATGAAAATGCAGTGAATAGCGAGTTAAAAACACAGCTGCTTTTCTCTTGGAGGTGCCTATCTAGGGTGGAATTTGGACAAACCAACAATTGCAATAAAGCTTCAGGATAGTAAGAGGAAAACAAAGAATGGCTGGGGGCTGTCCGGTACACCAGGAGGAGTCTATAACCCAGAGGGCGGTGTTGGGAAGTCTGGGGAAGTGATATTTATATATATAAATATATATACTCATACACAATGTATGAGTGAATCTTTTCCTGGCTAACGGGGTAGGAGGTAAAGGAAGCCTGAAGGCAAGGTCGCCCACAGGAATAACAGCGTGGGTGAAAGCCCAGGGGAGGGAGTGAACTTTCTAAGAACTTAAAGAAGCTCAGCATGCCTGTGGGTAGTCAGGAGATAAAGCTGGATAGAGGAGCAAAGGTCAGTTCATGCAGAGCCTTGGTGGATTATTGAAAAGTCAGTCATTATCTTCATAGCCAGGTATCATCATCTAACATTTTTAGCAGAGGATTTATAGAATCAATAGGAAGAAATCAGGGAACAAGAGGACCCAAACAACACTGGAGACAGGAAGCCTGTTGAGAACGCTGTCGAAATTATCCTGGTGGAAGATAATGGCCTCGAAACTAGAGCAGTGGCAGGGTACGTGGAGAGAAATGAGAGGGTCAGGAGATATTTGTTGGTTGCTTGTATATAATAGGTGAAGGAGAAGGGGGCTGTGGCACCCAAGGAGGATGGTGATGCCATTGATAGAAAAATCATAGAGAGGGTGAGTTTGCTTTCAAAAACGTGAAGTTGCTGGTACCTTAGTTTCCTCCAAGTGGAAATACCCAACAAGTAATTGGGCATACAAGTAGCAAGGCAGGAAAGATCTAGACCTATAAACTTGGGGGTCAACATATACACCAGGATAACTGAGCCAGCAAAGTAGACGAAATAACCCAGTGAATGTACATAGAGGATGAAGGGATCAAGAATAGAACCCAGAGGAAACCCAAGAATCTACAAATAGGCCAAAATAGGTGACCAAAAATTAGGAGGACATTTAGGATAGGGTCTGCTTCTCTGTTTAGAGTCATGTGTCCTTCTTAAAACCAGTTGCCAACTTCACTTCTTTATCAGTATAACCCAAAGCTTCTCTGGACCCTGTGTGCCATCTCCGGTTTTGCCCATTGCACACACTGAAGTGGATCTCAGAGCATCTTCATCTTCCCTGAGGGTGTTGGGGTGAGGAGGGTTGGAGCAAGAGAGAGCAAGTGCTTACATTGCACGTGATGGAGTGTATGCTTCAAAATCCTCCCTTAGAAACTAATGTTCTTACGTTCCCTCCTCAGCTAGTAAGTCTCTCTGCCCTTCCCTCCATCCCCTAATCGTAAAGTTTTCTTCTTCCTTTCTTCACTGTCTTTCTTCCTTCTCCTTAAGAGACATGCATGTTTTATCCCCAAAGAGTGTAAATAAAAGCTTTCTCTCGCCAACGTTGTTTTTCCCTACAAAAGAACCCTAGTTCCAGCTGCTGACAAGTTGTGGTTCTCTGCACATAATCACAGGCACTCATTTTCGGCCTGCCATGTGCTAAGCTTCCTTCTGGCCACAGACGGGAAAATTGAAAAGTAGAAGTTAAAGTCTCAGTCCTGAAGTATTTTATATTTTAACCATGGGCCACAGGATGCCTGTGAGCCAAAGAGAGAAGGATTCCAAGAGGCTGTGTAAGCAAGCGTGTGATTGAAGGTTACAGACTCCTGCATGCGTGCCTGCTGTGGAACGTAAAGCCTCAACGGGATCTTAAATGTACAACCAGATTGTCTCCTCTGACCCTTCAGCAGCCTTTCCGTCCACTCGCCCACTCGGGAGGATGACCCAGAGGGATGCCGTGGAGAGTTCATATCTGAAAGGGACATAGTGTCGTTTGTATTGTCATCAGAGTATCCGGCGGACTAACTTTCAGAACTGTCCACTGTGTTTTCTTGGCAGATTCCGGAGCCTCACTACAGCATTCTTCAGAGACGCCATGGGTTTCTTATTAATGTTTGACCTCACCAGTCAACAGAGCTTCTTAAATGTCAGAAACTGGATGAGTAAGTGGGACTGATAGCTTCCGCTGGCCACGTTGAGACCCAGTGGCTCTCTGTGCTTCTGGGCCTCACAAGATGAAACCAGAAAAAGTCACAGGTTTCGAGTTGCCCATATCATCTTCAAAGTGGTGGCTCGTGTGTGGCTCACCCAGAGTGGCTTGGAATTGGTTTTTCCTTTGACACCCTAGACGAATCACCACCTATGCGTAAGGACTTTATGCTTGCAAAGGACAGGCCATTCATTCCACTTGTGCAGTAAGTCTCGAAGGACTTCTTACAACTCAGCCAGCAGTCACTTCTACTTTGTCTAGCCTGGACAAAGAGAAAGCACGGCGTTTTCTGAGTAGGCACACTGGCACCTACAGTGTGTGCCCTTGCACAGGGGTTAACTAAATAGTTAATTAACTCAGGGGTCAGTTGACTGAGAAATTGTTTCAGAGCAGAGCAGCCGCATGAAGATACCATACAGTGTGTCTGTCAATAAGCTCACGTTGAAATTTTACAGTAAGCTCACATTGAAATTTTGCTTTTTTTGGACAAGTGTTCGGATGTAAGAAAGACTGGTATAGAAAAATCTCCAGGTTTCATGGCAATTTAAACACAATAACACTTCAAATTAACCTCATCAGTTACTAAAGCCAGATTGAGGTATGTCAGGGCAGAAGAGTGGAATTTCGTTTTTCCTTTCTTTACAATGGATGTAGCACTAGAGACCATATTTAAGATTACAAATACCAGTTTTGAGCACACTAGGACACACTAGTAATCCCATTAGCTGGTGCTACTTATTTCTAGAGTTGTCGGGGCTGTCTGTGGCCAGAGGGCTATTTTTTGAAAGATCTGATCATGTTATCCCCCTGCTCCAAGTCCTTCTGGGGTTTCCCACTTCACTTGGAATAAAATCCAGAGTCCTTTGCTGACCTCTAAGGCCATCATGGAAGCCTGGCGCGCTGCAGGCCATGGGGTCCCAAAGAGTCAGACACGACTTAGCGATTAAAGACCATCATCGTCGCTTCCTCTGTAGTTCACTGTCACTCCGCCCCCATCACTGGCCTCCAGCCGAAGGTCTCTCCTGAGAAGTGCAGTCCTGCCCTGGGGCCTTTGCTCTCTGTTTCCCCTGCCTTGATTTCTGTTTGCCCATTTACACCATTGTTGATTCTTTCACCTCCTTCAAGTTCTTGTTCAGACCTCATTTATCTCTTGGGAGAAGCTTTCCTGACCGCTCCATCTAAAACCGTTCTTCGTCACTCTGTGTGCGCTTAGGACACTTTCTGCTTCATGTGGTCACTGCCCCCACCTGACATCATATATATCATATCATATCATATATTTCTTTGTTTTGTGGTTCTTGTCCAGTCACTAAGTTGTATACAACTCTTTGTGATCTCATGGACTGCAGCATGCCAGGCTTCCCTGTCCTTCATTATCTCCAGGAGCTAGTACTCAATTTCACGTCCACTGAGTCGGTGGTGCCATCCAACCATCTCGTCCTCTGCCACCCACTTCTTTCTTTGCTTACTGGTGGTTTTGATTCTTTCCACCTCTAGAATGTGAGCTCTGTAAGGGTTCAAACTTGTTCGGTTGCGATACCCCGGAGCACCTGGCTGAGTAGATTCTCAAATATATGCATATCTTATTATTTCATATTACATGTAATACTTATAGACACACACACACATATATAATGGCTTTAAATGTAAGCTCACTAACACAGTTGTGCTAGTGGAGAAAAATACCAACAAATTCTGACTTACTTATTTGCTTCTCTAAATGAGTGTTCATCCTAGGATCTGTCTCCATTTTCTTTTATTATTACATTTCTTTATCTAAAGTGTTATTATTAGATAACAGATAATGTTTTGTTTTTATTATTAGATTATATTATTAGATAACACACCAAATGTTATTATTAGATTCTGGGAGATAAGGAGATAATAAGGCTATTCAGTTCTTTCAGAGTGATTTATTCATCATTTTTCAAGGTAGATGAGACGCTCCCTTGCTTCTAAAATTTTCCAGGATACTGTTGGAATTTAAGATAATTAATTCCATTTCTGATAAGGCTTTAATTTCTAATATCCAAATAACCGGTGTTACAGAGTCAGTTCCTCCTTTGGCCTCAACAAGGTTGCACTCAGCATGCCTTGAGGTAGACAGTAAAATAGTCCCATGACCTTGAAAATATAGGTTGGCAAGGTTTTTCTTTTTTAATCATTTCTTTCCTCCCTCCCTCCCTTCCTTCTCCTCCCCTCCACCTTCTTTTGGAAAAACGAGAAAAACAAATAACCTGGCCTAATATTGTTTCTACACGAATTTGTGGCGGTTCAAAAACGCTCTGCCCTTATGAGTCGTTACCTTGGCTTTCAGGAAAGAAAGAGGTAGCAGCCTCCTGAAGGAAAGAGCAGACAGCCCCCTCTACTTGAGGGGCTTCCCGGGTGGCATTAGTGGTGAAGAGGCCGCCTGCCAGTGCAGGAGCCGCACGAGACACGGGTGTCCGAGCCCTGGGAGGCGGCAAGACCCCCTAAAGAAGAGCTGGCAGCCCACTCCAGTCTGCTTGCCTGGGGAACCCCATGGACAGAGGAGCCTGGCGGGCTACAGTCCAGAGGGTCGCAGAGAGTCAGACACGACTGAAGTGACTTGGCACACATGCGCATATACTTTAAGACCATGTTCTCTTATCTTCACTTATATTTGAAGAGTAAATGGCCTGAAAAGCAGTCTATTCAACTCAGGTGAACATTCCCGGATGCTCATTTCCACGGGGTGTGGTAGGAATCTGCCTGGAGACACAGGCTCAGTCCCTGGGTTGAGACGATCCCCTGGAGAAGGAAGTGGCACCCCACTCCAGTATGCTTGCCTGGAGAATCCCATGGACAGAGGAGCCTGGCAGGCTATAGTCCGTGGGGTCTCGAAGGGTTGGACATGGCTGAGCATACATCCCCTCATCTGCGCTCATCTCAGAGGACATTTCCCCAGATGCAGAAGATCACTGACAGGTATTCACACGGGTGCTTCAGATACACTGTTACTAGTCTTCACAGCCTGCCACCTGTGAGGCAGTATCTCCACTTTCTAGATGAGGAAACTGTGGCTGGGAAGAGTTAAGTACCTGGGCTAATTTAACTCGTAAACAGCCAAGCTGGAGATGAACAATTCAATTAGGACCCTGAAGTATGAGCAGTCTTTTGACATCACTTGTTTATAACTAACTTGCTGGTTCCATCTGTTTTATTTCCAAGGCCAACTGCAAGCAAATGCTTATTGTGAAAATCCAGATATAGTATTAATTGGCAACAAGGCGGACCTGCCAGACCAGAGGGAAGTCAATGAACGGCAAGCCCGGGACCTGGCTGAAAAATACAGGTAAGTCAGCTATGTGGAAATATCCTCTGACCTCACACACTGCTGCTTAGTTAGGGGGCAAGGTCATGAGACTGATATTCGGAGGGATCCCCTTGATTAAGGAATGACAGAGGAATGAAAAAAGATCTCCCAGAGGAATATATGCGGTGCTTTTAATGAAACTATTTAACATTAATAACCACTCACATTTACTGAATGCTTATTGTGTGTTAGCAACTATTCCTAGACTTTATCTAACCCCTGTAATTATATATATGAGATTTAAGTTATTCCATTTGATATATGAGGAATTGAGACACAGAGAAGTTGAGTGACTTATGGAAGGCCACATAGCTAGTGAGTAGTAGAGCTTGACTTCAATCCAGGCTGTCTGAAATCAGAGCCCATTCTTTTGAATATTGTATTCTACAGCCTCTCAATAGCTACAAAACTCTAAGGAATAACACGTGACCTGGATGTAATACTGCAATTATTATCCTGAAAGTGACAGTGTTAGTCACTCAGTCCTGTCTGACTCTTTGTGACCCCGTGAACTGTGGCCCGCCAGGCTCCTTTGTCCATGGAATTCTCCAGGCAAGAATACTGGAGTGGGTTGCCATTCTCTTCTCCAGGAGGTCTTTCTGACCCAGGGATTGAACTCAGGTCTCATGCATTGCAGGCAGATTCTTTACCATTTGAGCCACCAGGGAAGCCCAATTATTATTATCCTAGCTAGCTTAAATGTCAGAGTAGAAAATGTTTAAACACCCCAAGTAGTTAGAAACTGACTCCCAAGGCAGAAATTGTCATTCTTTTTCAAATTTAAGTACTTTGCCAAATGTGACAGTTCTGTACCTCCTTGAGAGTTTTACAAATAAATGTACGTGTCTTCTTGCAACTTTGGATTCTAAATAAATGTAGATTGTATTCACATGAATATCCTAGGCAATGCCTGCCTAATTTCTAAACCAGACTTCTAGATAATTGATTGGAGGGAAGTAATTGTTTAATAGGCTTCCCTGGTGGCTCAGATGGTAAAGAACCTGCCCTGCAATGCGGGAGACCTGGGTTCGATCCCTGGGTCAGGAAATCCCCTGGAGAAGGGAATGGCAACCCACTCCAGTATTCTTGCCTGGAGAATCCCAGACAGAGGAGGCTGGTGGGTTCCAGTTCATGGGGTTGCAAAGAGTTGGACACGACTGAGGGACTAACACACTAATAGTTTAGTGGCAACAGTGATCACTAGTCTGGCATATTTGCCCTCTTCATTTTTAAAAAGTCAGTGATGATTCTTGGCTTCAAGTACCTGAGCACCTCTTATAGCAGTTTCCTTGCCCATAATGCTGGTTACACCCACATGAAAAAGCAACTCACCAGTTTTCACTCACAGGAAAACCAAGGATGTTTTCCAACTCAGCCAGCAAAATCGTGATTATTTCACAATCTCTCAGCCAGCCATGCTCTCGCACGTGTGACTCACTGGCACATCTTGTTGTATCTTCTCTGGTTCCTTCCTTGCAAAAATATTTGTCATCTCTTCCATGCTAGCATACCATATTTTGAAACAAGTGCAGCGACCGGCCAGGATGTGGAGAAAGCTGTGGAAACCCTTCTGGACTTAATAATGAAACGAATGGAACAGTGTGTAGAGAAGACCCACATCCCTGACACAGTCAATGGGAGCAGCCCTGGAAAGCTGGATGGGGAGAAGTCAGCAGAGAAGAGATGTGCCTGTTAGGCTTTACCCCAGCCTCTGACCATCCAGAACCCCAGGCAAACGTCACTTCCAGAAAGAGCGACAAACCCCACCACTGTTGTTGAGTAAACCGTGTATAACGGCATGTCTTTCTTTTCCTGCCAGAAAGTTTAAAAAACCTGACTAGTCAACAGTGTTCAGAAGAGTTGACCAGTAATCCCTAAGCCCCTCCAAACAAGATCAAAGATTTCCCAGGGTCATCGTACCATCATGGGTACTCAATTTGTTTTTTTCATAAAGAAGATGAACATAGAAAAGAGTGTAGAAGAAGAGATATCAGTGGGTTTTCCATCAGAACCAAAATTACCTTGTCACACTGGGGACAAGAATAGGTTTCTGAAGGGAGAACACAGAAGGATGACTTTTTTTAAAAGGTTGAATTTACTTGTTATATAGAATCTGATTTGGACTTTTAGGTTTGCATTGAGGGGGACATATTAGCTAAAAGTGCATACACAATAAAGAATTCTAAGTGGTTCATTTAGAGTGACATTACTATGTATATCCTATAAGCTGTGCTAGAATGACAACATTGCTGATAAGGTTACAAGAGGATGAATGTCAGACATCTGAGAATATGTAGGAGACTGTGTAATAATGCCATTTGTATATTCTTAATAAATGGCAGATAGACAAGAATAGGACTGGGAATGACAGAGGACAAGAAAAAGGCCCAGAGAGAGAGAGAGATGAAGGTATGGGAAAAGGCATTTGGACAACTGAAATTAAATGTGTCTCTTAGAGATGTCTGGGAGAGTTACTTAGCCAAATTTCAATCAAGCCAATTGGAAGCTGACATTATCAGGTGGCATTAAGAGAGTGCCCAGAGGTTTCATTTCCAGCACAGTTTTAGAAATTGGTCTAGTGTTCAGCTTTTGGTGTAGTGTTCAGCTTCACATTTCACATTTCTTAGCAAATCATGATAAATAGTCACAAGGAGAAATTAAAGATTGCTGTTTATTAAATATCTCTCTATGAACTCAAGAAAAATTATTTAGCCTTAACTTTTTAGATAAAATATGCTGGTGATATGAAATAAAAAGTGACTATTAATTCTAAGTTTCTAATTTACGAAGTACTAGAAACTCTATATCACATTGCTCCCCTCCAGCCTACACCAACCCCTGGCTTTGATTCAACTGTAAAAACACAGGTGTGTCACTTTGTAGATCAACAACTTCAGAATAATGATGGATCAATTTTATGGTCACTGAATTTTCATGTCATTCATCACAAAAAAGTTGATGATACCTCATGCCATATTGCAGTGTATTTAGCATCTGTTTTTATTTTGCCTGAGGCGAAATACCTATGGGTGAACTATATTTGGGGGTTGGCAGAGATGAATCTCTGTATCCTGTCTCACCAAAATTTGGTTAATGGCTTTATTTTTCCCATAAAGCTCTTTTCTTTCTAAAAATGATCACAAAAGCATTTTTCATTACCTATTCTTATGACTGTGTCTAATATTACATTGGTGTTTTATTATAGCTTCTGATAAACATAAGCCATTCCTTTTAAATTTAAGTGTTTTGGTCAAGTTTATCAATAACAAAGTCATCAATACTCTGTTTTCTCTGTTTATTATGAGTATATGATTTTTCTAAATGGCAGTTCCTCTTTGTAGAAAATTTTGCCAATTAAACTGCACTTATCTAGACTCTGTATATTTTTTGTTAAGTTACAGATGTAGGAAACTCCAAATCCCAGTCCCCTACCTTTAACCTCCTCTATCAACCTCCATCTGGTATGAATCAGTTTTTGGAACATAGATCAAAGGGAGTATCCAGCTGTAAGACCTAGAAATGTGCCATGAATCAGGTAATTTGGAAGCTTTCAAGTCAGTCCCCTAACAGACTAACACAATCTCAGTGTTGACTGCCCAGGTCCTATGATTTCTGCATGATGCCAACTTCTAAAACTGGTCATGGGTGGGGTATTCCCTCCCATGATGCATTTCTCTTTGATGCTCTTCGTGACCTCAGTGCCTGTGCCAAAAGGATATTAGATATTAGCTAACATCAAAGATGTTTCCTCTGGAAGGAATATGAGCAAAACCAATGTAACCGTTGATGTGGCAAATTTTGGTAAATTCTTATGGTCATTAGGTCGATTTCTCCTTTGATTCAAATTGTGATGTCCCCTGCATTTCCATAATAGGAAATATTTAGACTTTCTAAAATCCAAGAAGCATCCTATTTTGGATATTTATTTTTTCTATTTATTTTCCAGTTATATGATTGATTTGCTTATGTCGAGATTCTGTCACTGTCAGTTACTAAACAAACTTTTTATTTAGGAACTATTTTAAGATTATTATTTGATAGCCATAGCATGAAGCAGAGGGTGATGATGCCTATAATTATAGAACTATTCCTATAAAAATAACAATTATTGGGTAATAATATCAAGAGGAACAAAATTAAAAACAGTCAAGAAAATTATTTTAAAATAGTATTCTACTTATAAATACTTGATCTAAAATATTTTATTCTCTGTTGAGTTTGACTTAAGACCCCAAAGTCTATGTAACCATTACTCTTTCATTATTTCAGAATTATTTATTCCATATAATTCATTTTATAATTTTAAATTGATCTGGAGCCATGAAGTATAAGACTGCTTTTGAAGAACTGCATTGTTAACACACAGCAACATGTGTTACTTATTATCTCCCAAATGCTTTAGTAAGCCATATTTTATTTTGGAGAATTATTTAAAATGTACATGAAGTTCTTTCTGATATAGAAACCATTCCTGAAGTGTTTACACTGGTTTGATGTTTACATTGTCCTAATACAGTGCCTCGGATACCTCCATGACCAAATTCGTCTATAGCCACATGGCTCATTTCCTATAATACCGTGGTATAGGAAGGGCTCACAGAGACATTAGTGCAGCTAAAGTTATTTTGATGTCTTCACCAAAGGGTATAAGGGTATTATTCAAATCTGAAGATTATTACCACCATCTCTTGGTCACTTTTTGGGAAATGGACATTTCTTGAGACTCTAACTGTGATTAGGTACAAGATTACCTTTTAATAAAAAAAATAATCCTTTGGAAAATGTATCAGAGGTTGATTGATAGAACATGTCTGTCTTGTTGTGATGAGGATAAGAAGTCACAGATTGGCAGAAAAAATGCTGAATACTGGAAATTTAACTTGTGGGTCTTGACATAAGACTTTTAAAACTCTGGCCAGTGACCACTCTAGCCAAGTTGCCATCATTTCCATATTATCAGCTATCATGCTACAAATAATTCAAAACCAGAATTATACTAAAGTAAATATTTTCCCTGTTGTTTTTAACCAGATAGGACATTCTGTGTATCAGTGAGTGCTTTTGTTATGTTCCTAATAAAAGTTATTCTCTGCCAACCCATTCTGATAAGAATTGGACAAGAGTTTTTACCAGCTCTTTCTTGTCTCCTTTATAAGAGAGAGAAGCTTTGACCATAAAGAAGGACTGACTACATTAAAAAACATTTTAATAACAGCTGAATTAAAGTGTAAATTTTGTGCACTGCGAATCAACAAATTTGATGAAGCTCATACAGTTCTCACCAATGGAGTGGGTGCATTGGCTAGAAGGAGAAGCAATATGTGTAAAGAGATATAACTAGGTGTGGTATATAACCTGGAACTATAAATATGAGGGAGAATCCTCACCCATAACGAATTTTAGAGTTTAAAACTCAAGTTGTAAAGAGATCATATTGAAGTTTCTAGTTTCCTAACGTACTTAATAATTTTTTAAAAGGAAGATCCGTGAGTTATGTTAGCCAAAGCAATAGAAAAGTTGTCCTTCACCTTCTACTCCCAAACTTTAAAGCATTAAAAGATATCTAATGTTTTTGAATATTTTAGGGAAAGCTTTATCATTTTTAAAGATACCAAGATGCTGTCTATATTTAAAACTATTGTCTAAGAATTCGCCAAAAGCTATATTTTCTTCTTGATCTTTGACCAAAATGGTATAAGCTTATTTCTGGGAAGAGTGCTAAGCTCTTAAACATGGAAAGTAGAGAATATTCTTGGAGTTGAGTGTTGTCTCAATGTTGTATAAATCTATAGAGACACTTGCCTCATAAAGTAGGACTGTTAGATGAATAGGGAATTTTATGAACTTATTGCCTTGGAGTTCTTGGGTAGAGACCCAACCATGATGACATAGTCTTTGAGTAAGACTATAAAGAAAGATTAGAGACTCAAGTTGTCTAAATAGAGTTTCTAACTATGGGGGAACATGAAGAAGACCATACTTAAACGGTTGATTTTTATGTAGGGAAAAAAACAGAGAAAGAGTTATATATTGGGGGCTTCCCTCTTACCTCAGGCAGTAAAGAATCTGCCTGCAAGTCAGGAGACCTGGGTTTGAATCCTGGGTGGGGAAGATCCCCTGGAGAAGGAAATGGCAACTCACTCCAGCATTCTTGCCTGGAGAATCCCACGGACAGAGGAGCCTGGCGGGCTACAGTCTATGGGGTTGCCAAGAGTCAGACACGACTGAGTGACTAAACCAACACCGTGGCAAATACTTACCTATCATTTTTATCTTCCAAGTAGAAGTTCAGGTCCTTAGAACTAGGCTAATAAAAATATTTAAATACCAAATATTTCATTATTGGCATCAAAACTTGAGATGCTTAGAACCATTTTATTTATCCTATCCGAATCTAATTTCCTCATAAATTCACTTTAATTTTTTAAGAAGTGGCATCACAAAGGTCTTTCTGTAGAGCTCCTTTTACCAACAGTCTATGTTTAAGATATTTTCTAATCCATATTTAGTGAGAATAGCAGGCAAACAAACAAAAAGATGAGTACCAAAATAACATGGTTATTTAAAAGCATGTCATCTTTCAAAGAAAAAAAAATATGAAGAAATCATCTTTGCATTGAATTATTTAAATTCGTCCCCCAGTTCCTTTTCTTTCCAATAGGTCTTGGAAGTCATGGCTTTTATCCCTCAGCAGACTCAGCCATTGGCAAATTCTGTCGGAGCTGCACGTCTGTTCTTGTCCTAATGGATCCCTTATTTAACCAAAGGCTATTATTGACACATCAAAATATTATTTGTTCCTAGCAAAGCAATAACGTATGCTTATCCTTACTCTTCTCTTCTCCAGGTTGTTTTTTCAAACACTCTTTGAGAGGAAGACTAGTGTTATAGAAAGGAAAGTAGCCAGATAGAGCAATTTGGGAGCTGTGGGTATGTCATTAAATATGGCTTCTCCTCACGTGAGGCTTATAAATCCTGTGTAACTCACAGGGTTCATTTCAGGCTCCAAAGAGAACATATGTAGAAACTGGTTTATAAATTATGTTCCATTTCACAAACTGACACTATTATCCCAAGCTAAGAATAATAAAAATATCACAGTCATACTTCACAGCCATCTGTTCACAAGTGTTATAGCAGGCACAAAACACTGATTCTAGTAGAGAGAGCGGAAACTTGAAATGGGTAGTCGGCTCTGGTCATTGTCTTTGATTGAAAATGTTTAATATATCTCGAGTTATTGAAAAAACAAATATGAGTTCTATTTCATTCTCTAGGTCATCTGGTATTTTTTTCAAGGAATCCAATTACATAGAGTATATTAGAATTTGGTCAAAATCCTCCTTGTATAAACAGGGCTTTGTAAAAGATACTGACCTTGTAAAAGATACTGACTATATCTGAAATTATTTGAGGAAAGTAAGTTATCCTGCTTAATGTGTTAAAAGTAGACAACATTTGGGCCTAACACTGAAGTGCTTCACTGTATCTCAACAGTCTACATTTAAGTGATATTGTCCTCATTTTTAGGCTAAGCATGTTCGATTGTTTCGTCTGTCATCTACTCAGATCTCTGTTTTGTCTAGTGCTATGAATGTAAATTAAAACCTTAAACATGGAGTTTTTATTCTCTGTGCCCCTGAATAGACTGTGGTGCCTGACAGACACTGTCCGGTCATTATTTTGTTGTACCAAAGTTCTAGTAGCTTCAGAAATCAGAGCATCCAATGATTTTGTGGTGTGTGGGTTTAAATATTACAGTCGAGAACTGTATTCAGTGATTGTTTCCGCACACTTTTCAAATAAAAATGCATTTTTATCATTATTTTGTGTACTCAAGGCAATCTTATTTCTGTGCTGTAGTCAAATGTATGGAGGATGGGGAACATTAAGTGAATACCAGTATGGAAACCATATCATGTTAAACGTGATGTCCATTAGGAACTAGGAAAGAAATGATTTAGATTTCGTCAAGTGATTTTTATCCATCTCTCTAAACTTTCTAAAATGTGAAAGTGAAAGTGTTAGTCACTCAGTTGTGTCCAACTCTGCAACCCCATGAACTGTAGCTGTCCAGGCTCCTCTGTCCAGGGGATTCTCCAGGCAAGAATACTAGAGTGGGTTGCCATTGACTTCTCCAGGGGATCTTCCTGACACAGGGATTGAACCCAGGGCTCCCACATTGCAGGCAGTTTCTTTACCATTTGAGCCATCAGGGAAGGCCACATATTATTTGTTTAAAGACTGAGATTTTCAAGGGAACTTTTCTAATAATTTTGAAGGATGCACTTATAAAATTGGCAGTTAAGATGTTGAAGTTATGTCAAGGTTCATCAATACTTCAATGTATTATAACCTATTTCTTTCCCATAAGAAAATGCTGAAGATGGTCATATCTCCTTTAGTCACAGACTGGGAACAGGTCTGATGTTCAAGGCCAGTTCAAGATCACAACCATACATCTTACTTTTTAATGTTCATTTGCAAAGTTGTTCCCAGAGTTGTTCTTCCTCCATATGTTACATAGATAAGCTTTGCCAAGATAATGATGAGTTTTTAACTTGAAGATAAACAACTCTCCCACAGTAAGCAAATAAATCCTTGGCACCATGCTCTCAACTTTACTCCCTGGTAGCAGTAATGCCTGGAGAAGGAAATGGCAACCCACTGTACTATGCCTGCCTGGAGAATCCCATGGACAGAGGAGCCTGGAAGGCTACAGTTCATGGGGTCACAAAGAGTTGGACACAACTGAGTGACTCAGCGCAGCAGTAATGCCACGTTACACAGGCAGAGCTTTTTTCCCTGGGTTCATCTTAAATAATTCAAGGTAAGGCATTAGAGATTTGCTTTTCCTAATGGGTTTATAGGGTGTAAAAATAGTCATAGCGTCCCCCATACTGAAGAAAAAGTAAGACCACCGAGACATTCAACTGCAGTGGTAGGACTTCTCTTTTTGAAACTGTCTGCAAGGTATTTGTATGATCACAGTTCATGATACCAAGGAAAATTTTGTTTCTAATATGGATTGTTAGCTGTGGTGCAAGAATAGCTATAATAAGAGTGTGAGCATTACTCTTCTGTTAGAAACTCATGTAGGGGGCTTGCATTATGATACAGGAGGCCAACACACTAACTATAATTTGACTAAGGCTTTATTGTAAGTACTAGAAAGATTTTCTGATACATGTCAGATTTCTGAAATCATCATCGATTTGGACCATTTTTGGAGGTTTCTGAGCGAAAGTGTTTTTTTTTTTTTTTTTTTTTTTTTAGCCAAAAGTTTCAAAAAAAAAGCAGCAGACTTCAATCTCTTTAATTTCCTAGAGACATTTACATCATGAGCTCATTCACTCTCATGAAAAAGTGAACCCAAAGGAGCGATTTGGCATCATGTTAGTTAAGACACTAGATTATGAACCCATATTACCCAGCTTCATGGGCCCCCTTCTTGTCCCTTGACTTCCAAGAACAGTTCTGCCTGAGTTCTCTAGGCCAACAGAGCAGGTCAAAACAAGACCTCAACTGAGCCTTTTAAGGGCAGTTTTCTCATCACTGACCTTTCTACAGAACCTGGGCTTGCTTCATAGTCAGGGAAATGTAGGCAAAGGAGGGAATTGAGACACAGATTCCTGAAAATCATTAGCTTACCACTGCTAGGAAGTCAAAACTGAACTTGAAGGCTAACTTACTAAACAAATAAAAGGGATGACTTATACAACATAAATGTGAAGGAATACATTGCACGAAAAAGCGATTTAGATAATATTGGGGCTTATTCTTCCCCTGCCCATCCAGCTGATGTCCTGGATATCTCAGAATACACCTGGCCTGCGGGACTCATGCACCTGTGCCCACCTCTGTCTGGACCCCTCTTCAACCCAAGAATATCTCCTTCCACTCACTTCCCTAGCTTTCCTATCTTTGCTTAAATATTACCATCAAAGAGAGAGGTCTTATTTAAAATCAGCATCCTACGTAACTGACATCTATTCACAGTTAATAGTTTCAAAGATCAGTCAATTAAAAATTGGAACTACAGCTCTTCACCCCTGCTTACTCCCTATGCCTATCTTCTGCTTCACTTTTCTTCACAGTCCATGGGACTTCCCTGAGTGTATTATCTGTTCCTCATCATTAGAAGATATTTCCATGAAGACTGAGATTTCCCCCTTTTCTTTCTTCCCTACCACGTGCACCCTCTCCCCTCTCCCCACTGCTGTTGCCTTGGCATCCAGAAGGGGCCTGGCAAATAGGGAGCCTCAATAAATATTTAGTGGAATAAGAAATGAGTGAATCTTAAAGACATGGTGCTCTACTGAAATAGAGCCACAGATATAGGTCACAAACATGGTCACAAGGGGATAAGGAAGGGAGGGATCAAATGGGAGACTGGGATTTAAACAGACCCTATGATATATAGAATAAAACTAGCAGAAACCTACTGGATAGCACAGGGAACTCTTCTCAATATTCTGTAATGGCCGATACGGGAAGATAATCTAAAAAGAGTAAATACATGTATACGTATAACTGATTCACTTTGCTGTACACCTGAAATTAACAAACACTATAAATCAACTATATTCCAATAAAAATTTTTAAAAAGAATACATTGGCTAGAACAAAATTTAAGATACAAACATTACTGCTACTTCCCAATGTTTCTCTGTTCTCCTTCACACTCTCTCCCTCTATGCCTATCCTCAAATACTGATTTACACCCTGTCCCCATAAAATCATATGGTATTGAACATGTCCTCTTTTTTCTGGATTTTTTTCAAGGTATCATAATTTTATTTTTATCCATTGTTGCTGTATTTGTGGCTTATTTTTATTGTTGAGTTATATTCCAATGTGAAGGAAGGCAGAAAGGAAGGAAAGGAATTATAATGATTTTGTTTGTTTAAAGAGTTTTTACTTACTGAGAGATTGGGTCCCTACTTTGATATTGATAAAGATCCTATAATTATTCTCAGATGAAGTCAAGTAAGAATTTTCAAAGTGAAACAATATAAAAGAATCTGATAAGTATCTGTATGTTCTTAATTTTATAATGCTACCATTTTCTCAAATTTAGAATAAAAATTTAATAGATTAGTTTTGCTATTAATTTGGATTCAGAGAAAGTTAGGAGAAAAATTCAAGGTGCTATCAATATCTGCTCACTGACAAAAATTATGGATTATATTGTCATGAACAGTCAGGTAATAAGTGCTTGATTAATTTAGCATAATAATTTTAATGTAAAAAGAAGCAAAACCCACAAAATGATATCAGCTTTCTTTATTTTAAAGCATATCATAAGCAATTATTCAAATGGTATACATTATACCAATTTTTTAACTTCATAACTATATGTAATCAAAGTAAAATGAAACTTCATTTCTCATCTTCATGTATTTATTTCAAAGCCCACCTCAGACCTTCTTATCTAATATATTAATTATAAGTATAATTATAAGTACAAATATTTTGACTACCATTTAGTTAATGGTTTGGCTTTTTGTTTTAGTATTTTCTGTGTGGCACTACTTTTAGACTATTAAATTTCATTCTCCATTGTAATGATTTGTTTTGTCACTCAGAAATGTTTATTTAAAGAAACAATTCAAATGATAAAGCTGAAATGATGAGGATATAGGAAATAATCCACACGTGACAAATAAATAATCTACTTATGTTAGTAAAAAGAATATTTTTGTACTTGAAAAGCAGATCTTTTTAGGCTTCTGAAGCTGTTTATTCTTATTCTCAAGAGACCCAAATACCATTCCAAAGTAGAGATGAAGATCATGTCAGCAGATCCTGCTTTTATTTTATTGAACTGTACTTCCATGTTCAAAAATGAGTATGGTGGAACTCAAATAAAACCCAACAATGTCTTTCCATTTTTGAGTTTAGAATACATTATTTTCATGTGAATCATCAAGGTTGTTAGATCAGTTAAATGGATCCATTTTAAAAACTCACATTTATTACAACCCAGATTTATTGCAACCCAGCATAATGGTTGGGGTGTAAGAGGAACCTAAGTGATCTCCAAGTGAAAAGTGAAATTTCCTACCACTCTGCAGATGCCTAAGGCAGAATTCATGATCCCAAAATCCCTACACATGTGCCAGGAAATGTATGACCAAAAATCCTCAGTGTGGCATAAAGGCATGAATTATAAAGTTAAAATAGGCAGTTTTAGCAGGGAAGTTTTTCAGAACTAAGTACTCTCAAGGTAGACCAACAAGTAAAAGACCAATTCTCATCAAAATATTTACTCGATGTACTGTTTCTCAGTGTCATCCACAGGGTGGCGAAGAAAGCCAACAGAAGAGGTGTGTTGGTCTAAATAGCAAGAAGAGAGACACTTCTATGGTGGCAAGTATCAGAACAGCAAGTGAGCATGCAGATGTATCAGAAGCCAAATCAAAAGGTTCAAATGTTTATTCCATTGTCAGCCGTTAGAAAAATTATTTGCTCACTCACAGTATCCTCCTCTGAATCATGGGGATGATAAAATGACCTATTTCAGAGGCTTGTTGGGAGGATTAAAGCAATATAGGTGAAGTACTTAGAATTGTTCCTGGCATAAGGTGACTGGGCTTCCGTGGTGGCTCAGATGGTAAAGAATCTGCTTGCAATGCAGGAGACCCGGGTTTGACCCAGAGTTGGGAAGATCCCCTGGAGGAGGTCTTGGCAACTCACTCCAGTACTCTTGCCTGGAGAATCCCATGAACAGAGGAGCCTGACAGGCTAAAGTCCACGGGGTCCCAAAGAGTCGGACACAACTGAAGCGAATAACACAGAGGGTAACTGTGTCCTAGATGTTATTAGATAACTACACCTTAAAAACTAGAAAGCAATCAAAACAAGAAGTTATGAAACTCACACGTAGAGTTAGGCAGCACTGCAAGGATTACAGTACTTTGCTGAACTTACAAAGACATTAGATGTTTCACATTCCACTTTGAAAGGCATGAAGCATCTTTCCTGAGAAAATACTCAGAGTTATACACCAAAGAGAGGGATCAAAAGCCTACAGGTGATTCACCTTTGAGGATTATAAAGTTCTCCCATTATGCCTTCAGCTGAAGTATTTTCTGCTTTCCTGAGTGTCAGTGTATTTGCATTAAGTTAGACTTTTGTTTTACTTATATAACCACAAATTCCACCTGTAATGAACGCACGTATTGAAACACACTTTCACAAAAGCAGTAGACACATCATTCCAAGTTCATGAATTCAGATTCTTCCTGACTGCAGACAACAACCACTGTTCCTTTGAATCCATAGTATTAATAAATACCTTTTTATGGAGGTATGAACTCAGAGCATTCTGTTCTATTCATCCCCCTAAACATTTTACTTAGATAATATTAATGAATATCGAAAAGAAAATTAGTCACAAAGGCAGAATCACAAAGTGCATTTCTTTGTGCCGATATGTGAGTTGCTTCTAGTAACCAAAGATCAATCCCAAGTGAAGAACAGTAACCTAAACTGTGGTGAAGCAGCCAGGATTCTCAGCTTTGGAGGGTTGCATGGGTGGGGGGATTAGTTCAAAAAACTTACTCCTTCTTCTACCCTTAATCCAGTAGAAAATAACTCTCCCAACTAACCATGGGTTAGGAGATGAATTTACATCATGGTAAGATATTACTTATTATCCAAAAGTCAACTTTAAAGTATGTCATTTATTCACACACACACACACACATACCCAGAGACATTGCAGCTTTGATTCCAGAGCACCAAAACAATAAGAATATCACAATAAAGTGAGTCACATGAAATTTCTGCTTTCCCAGTGCATGTAAAAGTTATATATTACATTATACCATGCCTGTTAAGTGTGCAATAGTATTATGTCTAAAAAATATATACAGACCTTAACTTAAAAACACTTCATTGTCAAAAAATGCTAACCATCATCTGACAATGCAGAGTTGCCATGAACCTTCAATTTGTCAGGAAAAAAAAATACAGAGTGTCTGCGAAGCACGATAAAAGGAAGTGTGCCTATACACTCTTCCTTACATTTACACAGTCAGCCCTCTGTACCTGCAGGACACACACCGATGACTGAGTCCACAGGTGTGGAAACTGTGGCACAGAGCGCAAACAGTGCTTCAGCATCTCACATACAGAACTTGGCCAGCCACATCCACAGGGGTTTTGGTACCTGTTGGGGCTCCTGGAACCAACCCCTATGGATACCAAGGGATGCTGCTGCTGCTAGGTCGCTTCAGTCGTGTCCAACTCTGTGCGACCCCATAGACGGCAGCCCACCAGGTTTCCCCGTCCCTGGGATTCTCCAGGCAAGCACACTGGAGTGGGTTGCCATTTCCTTCTCCGATCAAGGGATGATGACTGTACATAGAGACCACTATCAAAGGGTCAAAGTAGGCAACCTTAACCGGTCCCTTAAGCAAATATTTGCCAAAAATAAAAATAAAAAAGATTCAGTTTTTTTTAAGTGTAAGCAAAATTCATCTTCCATCATGGGAGGGCATCCAGTTTCTTCATCCATTTAATAAGTTTTGAAGAAAGAGTTCCTTTCCTTGAATATTTCCTTTGTTTGATTTTATAAAACATCTTCCTGCAAAGCTATTGATGTATACATTGAATACAATACAACAAATTCCATTAAATACTGGCATTGAACCATTTTAATATGTGTTTAGACTGTTTCAAGGAACAAATAAGACCCAAGTAGTAGTCTTTCTCATTCAGATCTCCAGCCAGCCAGTTCATTTCCGCAGTCTCACCAACATCAAATATGGGGTTGTGCCTTCAGTCTTCAGTTCACTGTAGAAAAGACCACACAATTATCAAAACCGGGCACACAAAACTTTATTGTTATAGTTGGAGTATCACCACCATTACCATCACCACTACTGCTGTACTACCAAGGCTTTATTAGTTGCTTCAGCCTAAGAAATGATGGTTAATTGATTGATTCTAGTTCCCCATGAGACACAGCAGAAGGCATGTTATGGAAGCCTTGTTGTTGTCTAGTTGCTAACTTGTGTCTGACTCTTTGTGACTCCACAGACTGCAGCCCGCCAGGCTCCTCTGTCCATGGGATTTCCCAGGCAAGAGTACTGGAGTGGCTTGCCATGCCCTCCTCCAGGGAATCGCCCAACCCAGGGACCAACCGACATCTCTTGCGTTGCAGGTGGATTTTTTACCACTGACCCACTAGGGAAGCCCTATGGAAGCATCACCTTATGTAAATGCATCCAGCTGTCAGAGGACAGGGCGAGGAAGAGGGAGAGTGTATTTGCCCTTCTACTCAGTGAAGACGTGCACCAGAGTGACTTGAGGTGGAACACAAATCAACTGTTCCCTCAGAATGTTTTAGTTCTGTGGGTTTATCATAGCTTAAACTTCTCAGTGTGTGAATCTGGTTTAATATATATATACACAAATATATGTACATATTTATATGCACACACATTGATATCTGTGTGCACACAGATACATATATACATATATGTATATTCATATATATATACATACACATATATATATATATTCATGCATATTTTATTGTTGCTCTTTTGCTATTTTCAAACAACCTGATCTTTAATATCCAGAAGACCATTTCTCTGGTGTTCAATTCGAGAAACATCTATATGTTTTAATGCTTGAAAAAAATTCCTTGTTTTTTGTACTTATTGAAAAATAACACAGAACTCTATTTCATAAGTGATTTAAAAGATTTGCCAAGATACATTTTAAATGTATGTGATTCTTTTTTTTCCTTGAAAGAATGGCCACTTGTATATTCCAGTTCCTCCCTAAAGTTATAATTCCATTTTATTTTGGTGACTCTAGATTTACCAAACCATACTACCGCTTACATTCTCAAATAACCAATTGGTCAGATTTCATTTTGCAAATATGAGAGCTACCATTATAAATATATCAATACTATTGGAACTTTATAAAAAATCATAAACCAAAGGACATATTCAGTCCAGTTTCCCTGCTTCAATTAGGAGATTTTCCCATTTCACCTTTCCCAAGTCATAGGAGGAAAAAAGTCTTTAAAACTACCTTTGTTAATTAACTGAAGCTAAAGAATTGGCCATAAGAAGTCATTGTCTCAAATTCACCCTCCTTGTACCAGCCCGAGTCTCAGCACTCAATACAGCCAATCCAGAGACCGCTTGTTGCTCCCTCCTCTGCTCCACTCTTGATTCCATTCCCTGCGGGGTCAGAACAGCTGAGCCTGGCCATGAAGCTTCACGACTCCAAGAGAAGGTGCCCAGTAAGGGAGCTAAAGTCGACCATCCTCCCTTCCCTTGCAAAGTCTGGCTTGCTGTTTTCTTTAAGATTTTTTTAATATGGACTATTTAAAAAGTCTTTATTGAATTTGTTCCAATATTGCTTCTCTCCTTTATGTTTTGGTTTTCTGGCCATGATGTATACAGTATCTTAGCTCCTCAAGCAGGGATAGAACCTGCATCCCCTCCACTGGAAGGTGAAGTCTTAACCACAAGACCACAGGGAAGTCCCCACATTTGCCTTTCTAGTCTAAAGTCTTCATCTCTTCCCCTCATGAAGTGACTCTATTTTTTTCTTTCGTTGCTTCTAAATGTAGGCATTTCACCTAATATTACACTTCTTAGGCTTAATTTTTCTTTATTAGATGTTGCAGGGCTACTGGCCAAAAAAGTTAATAACTTAGCATCTAGGGGCCCAGAGATTTTAGAAAGCTTGATCCCTAATGGCTCCATCTCTAGTCCCTAATTACATACATCATTAGCAAAGCGAAGCATGGTTGCAGGGTGTTTTGAAAAGGGCGATGGATCTGCCTGAATTCCTAGACTGATGCTAATCATAGGGGACCTGATTTCTTCATGTCAGGCACTGTGCAGAAGAGAGTTTCAGAAAATGGGTTTCTGCCCTAGAGAGACCAGACAGGGAAATTTAAAAGCTGCCAGAACAGGAAGTTTTTAATCACTTTCAAAATGATTCATGTAATTACAGACTATGTTTTCTTTTAAGTGATAATTTCATGGAGTATTATGGAAATGAGATTTGAACTCAAAAGTCTTTTTTTTCCACCAACCTGTCACTTCAGATTCTGTCAACCTTAGAAAGTGATTTGATGGTTTCAACTATCATTTCCATTGCTTTAGGGGTCATTATCACTGCCTCATTCAGTCATTATTAGGTAGTTATTAAAGACACTTGTCCTTAACAATAGAGGAAATAAAGTGGAAAATAAAGAACTATTCTTGCCCTCTTGACATTTACAATCTCTTTGATTTGAGATACAGACATGGAAATTTAACTAAATACACACTTTTTATGATTAAAATGCCTATCAATGGCACAGAAAATACAAGCAATGGAGGAACAAGAATGGTAGAGGGGATAATGTGTACTGTTTGGAGTAAGTGTTGAAGCCAAGACTGGGCTCGCTTTATACCAAAGAGGAGGGAAAAGATACCCAAATTTATTCATTCATTTACTCATAATGTAACTATTCATACATCAGATTTCAGGGATTCAGTCAGTGGTAAGCAAGATCAATACAGTTCCCATTCTCAAAGAACTGGGAGACAGACAGGAAACACAGGATTACATAAGTATTCACGGATTGGATTCTTGCTCAAGTAGGATGAATGTCAAACATGTTCAACAGGGGTCATGAAGTCAGAAGGTGGTGGGAGAAGAAAGGCCTTACCTGGTAGAGACAGCCTTAGATACCTTCGTCCTAGGAGTTTCAGGCCACAGCGCCACCTTGGTTTTTAGTTCTTTGTTCTAAAATGGAAAAAAAAAAAAAAAAAATGTGCAGAGATCACACAGGCAGCACCTTTACTGGTCCCACGCTCAGTGATCCTGGTTGACCGACATCCCTCCTTAGCAGTCAATTTGCTGTTCTGGTCATTCTGTTAGAACACAGAACATAAGCTAGTTGAGAGTCCCTAAATACCGCTTCCAAAAACACACACCTTGAAAAATGCCTAATTTACCACGGGATTCAAATTTAGTATTTTGGCTTAGCTTCTGAAATTCAACAGCTGAAGTCTGTTTCACTTTACAGTTTCTTTTATATAGACAGATGCAAAGAACTTCATGAAAGAACTTTATTAAAGAACCTTTTGAAAGATATCCACAATATTGATTACATATTTGTCTTTTGGGTGCAATCTCTTGATTAGAAACTCCATGAACACAGGCACCATCTGTTCTTTCAATTCATGGAATCCTTAGTCTCAATTTTCTCATCGAAGCCTCTGTTTCTTCCTCTCTATACTAGTGGTAAATGATACACAGCCTGTCTATCTTATATAGGTGGAAGAAACATATCATATGATCATATTTCAAATCTGGATGCACCCTGGACTTCCTTGGGTTTACCTGGACCTATAAGACAAGGTGAAATGGGCGAGGTGGGAAAAAGGGAGAGAAAAAGGATGGAGGCACAGTTCTGAAAGCATAAGCCTGAGATCAACAGTTTTAACATCCCCTGGGAACCTATTAGGACTGCATATCCTCAATCCCCAACCAAGCCATTGAATCTGAAACCCTGGTGGCCAAGTGCTAGGTTTTAAGATATCTGCTCACATAGGAGAGCCTACTGGACTGAAGGAGTGGTTTTCAGTGTTGGTTGCATATTGGGATTACCTGGGAGATTTACAACCTACTGATGCTTGGATCCTACACCCAAAGTTACTGCTTCATTTGGTTGCAGTCAGTGTTCTGGAGGTCTCAAAACTCCACAGGTGATACTAATGTGCAGTTAAGATGAAAAACCACTGAACTAAGGAAAGCCAAGACAAGATATGAACTTTGCACCTTCTCATCCCTCAACATCTACATGGAATAATAATGAAAAGATGGAGCAAAATTCTTCCTACATGAATCATTTCACTGTGATATTTCAAGAGTTAAGTGCCTAAATCTCACCCAGGAAAGGTATTTCGAATTTGACAAACTGATGATAAAGGTGTTCCTTGTATAATGGAGATAAATTGAATATACATTCCAAACAAGTGCCCGCATTTATCAGGGCCAAGTACAAGACAGAGAAAAACTCCTTTCTGTACAATACTTTATAAGTCATGAAATAAAACTTGAAACTCAATATCATGATGACAACAAGCACTGGAATAAAAATATTGCTGTGGCTGGACAAGTATGTAGGAATTATTGGGAGTTTTTCCCAAACAAACTCCTACTTTCTCAAGTTGTTAGGTTCCAAAAAATACACAAGTATAAGTATTATCAATTTAGACTGTCTTTATTTTCACATATTTCAACTTCTGTGGTGATTTATTTCATCAAATAGAATTAGGTCTTTAATTTTTATTCATGGACTTTCATATGCTTTAATTATATCCTTAGTTTACAAAATTATAAATTAATGGCCAGAGTAAGTCCACCATTATTGAGTCTGCCCAAGGATAGTTCACTGACACAATTTTCCAGAAGAACTGAATTTTTGCATACTTAAACTGCTAGCAAAAACAGTCTTGGAAGTAAATTAAATTTTAGGGATGGTGGTGATTACATAAAGTAGGATACTCTTCAAAGTCTAGAAAATGGAGTAATTTCTTAAGATGCATCTCCATATGAGCAGGTCATTAGTGAAGACGTTAGAAATGCATGAAATGTAAGATAAACTTCAGAGCTGTAAATTAAGATGATGAAGATATGCCAAGTAGAAAGAAAAGTAAATAATTTTGGCAGAGTTAAGCAGAAATTTCCTGTTGAGACTTAAAAGAGGTTTAAAATCCTCAAAGACTGAAATGAAAAAAGAGAGCAGATTTAGATGAGTGAATTTTTATTCCCCTTGTGGAGGGAGAAAAAAAATCCTTGCTAGGTTAGAAAAAAAGTATTTGTTTTCATGATTCAAAACTCCGGAAAATATTTAAAAAATTAATGCAATAGCTGTGACAATGGCACAAATACATATAAATGACCCTGAAAATTTAACATTATATTTCTAAATATATATGCTAAGTGTATAGAATAAATATCATTTCTAAATTTATATACCTATCTGTATATTGACACACATGCATATTTGCACATACACACACACTTATTTGATCAGCCAGATAAGTAGATAGTGGGGGAAGAAAAACATGTGCTTGAAGCCAGGAAGACTTGAATGCAGCTGAGTCGTTTTGAACAAGTGTCTTAATTTCTCTGAATCTCAGTTTATTCCCTTAGGGAATGTAGTAATTAATAACTTTCACCCAAAGTAGCTGTGAGGATTAAACAAAATGAAATATGCAGCATGCCTTCAAAGAGACACGTGTGTTGATTATGGATGAGAAAAAGATGCTGTCTCTATGGTTTAGAAAGTTGACGTCTTTAAAAGGGTTGTTCGGCTCTGGTGATCAATCTTCCATAAACAGAATCAGCTCACACTGTTATTTCAAAATAGGTCATGATCTTAAATTTGTAATGCAAGACAGTACACCCCTTCACATGCCACTCCAGTTTAAGACCTTCATAACAAAGTACTGACCAGGGCTAGACTAGAAAAGGCTCACTCCAGCTCAAGCACTCACTCAATTCAGGTACCTAGTTCACGATCACAGGCTCAGAGATGCCCTTCCTGACTCCCATCACTGTGTAACTGTCGCGCTGCTTTGCTCTTCTTGGAGCAGTTACCCCTCCCTAATTAAGCTGTACACTTATTTGTTCATGTATTTATTGTACACACCTTCAATTAAAATAAAGCTAGATGAGATCAGGACAGTCTGTCCTGTTTATACCATATATCTACCTCTTGGAACATTTCCTGGTACATCATAAACACACAAAACTATTTGCTGAAGAAATAAATTAATGTGGCTTGGATGAGTTTTATTAAAGGTGAAATGGGCGTTATAGCATTCCCTGCAAGGCAGGAAACTATTTATCTGCTGAAGATAATACATTTCAAAATCACAAAGACATTCATCAATACCGCTATAATTTGAAGACGTTTTATGTAAAAAAGTGTTAAAAAAAAAAGTAGTTTGACTCGGCTTCATACAGAGAATCTTAGGCGGTACTGAGCGATGCTGTCCCATCACTGTGAATTTTCTTTTAAGGAAGAGGCTATAGGAACGGCAGCCTTGTACAGATGGACTGCACGCAACCAAGAAGTTTCATGAAGGGAATGCAATCTGTTGCTTCGTCCTATTACACTGAATGGCTGGTCAGCAATTATTTGCTAAATTTGAGGATACAGAAGCAATACAATGGGAACAATACATTTTTCTGATTTAACTATTACACCAAAAGGCCAATTGGCCTTAGTAGTGTATGGATTGCCAGGTTACTTAGGACAATAAAATTAGCTTTGGGGATGATGCAAATAGAGACACAACTAAAGAACTTCTACAACTAGAAGCAGTAGCACCATTGATGCCCTGACTCTGTGAAGAGGGCTGGCACTTGATTAGGGATGACCAGAGCCTAACACCATAACGAAAGATCAAAGAAGGACAACAACCTCTCCAACTGAAATGTACTACAGATTATGACGGGATTCCCGGGTAGCGCAAACAGTAAAGAGCCTACCTGCAATGCAGGAGACCCAGCTTTGATCCCTGAGTTGGGAAGATCCTCTGGAGAAGGAAATGGCCACCCACTCCAGTATTCTTGCCTGGAAAATCCCATGGATGGAGGAGCCTGGCAGGCTACAGTCCACGGGGTCGCAAAGAGTCAGACACGACTGAGTCGTCACGGAGTGACAGATTATCATAATTAAAGCAGAAGGAGCCAAACAGGCAGATACACCACTGGAACGGATTCCCAGCATAGAAATGTAGCCTAGGATAGGTAGGCGTTTCAAATTAAGGAAGGAAGGCCAGACTGTTCAGTAGGGAAATGACTAAAACATTAGATCCCTACCTCACACCTGACTGCTTTGAATTACAGATACACTTGGATCGGAAGGAAAATCCCAGCTCAAAATGGGAAACTGAGCACTTGTGTTTTTCATCTCAACTTTCTTAGATTTCATTAAAACAACAGCAAAGGATTTTTAAATATTGAAATCCTTTAAAAATAAAGAGGATAAAAAAGAGGGCTATTAGCAGGTCAGAAATGTCAGAACTGAAAGACTAAAAGCGTGCTGAAGGTGCAGCTGTGGCCGCTGAAGATGTCTGGTCCAGCAGACACAGAAAACTGGAGCATGCATCAACAATCTTCAAGATGCTTCTGGTCTTTGAGTTGCCAATTCTGTTTCTAAAACTTTATCTTGAGGAAGGAAGCAATTATACAAATAATCAGTAAAATACTTGTACGAGTACGTTGAGGTCATTGTTGTTTACAAAAGCTATCCTGGAAAGCAATCCAACAGCAGGGATGAAGTTAATTAGATTATTTCATAACAGTACAGTGGAAACTTTGGTGGCTAATTAAAAGGATAATGTTAATTTAATTTGACTGGTAAGCAAAGACCTTCTTGTTATACCTTAGAATGGCCTAAAGGCCTTTCATGATCTAACCCCTTACCACCCAATTTCCACAAAGTTCACACTAAAATTCATTTTTCTAGAGAGAGTCTTTCCACCCACCAATCTAAATGGTCCATATACACTCCTCCACCCAGGTGTCATTGCCCAGAGCATCTTATCCTTTCCCTGCAGAACCTTTCCATGATACTGTTAGTTATATGTTAATGTATTTCTATCTGTCTCCTTCACTAGATAGTACATTCCAGAGAGCAAGGCTCATGTCTATTTCATTAAACAGTTTTCCCAGACTTAGTGCCAACACCACAGTACCCACTCAGTAAATATTTACAGACTTAATTACATAACTAACGACATGGAAAAAGTTGATGAAACAAAAGTTTACAATAAAATGGTGCCATATATAGTCTGTATCTTTAATATACGCACACAAGTATGTAACAGGCACAAAATTGCTACAGAGATAGAGATATACATAACCGTGCTGAATAACTGCCCATGGGCAGTATATTTGAGTGATTTTCTTGTTATATTTGCTTATCCGTCCTTCCTACTTTGTACAGGATGAATGAACATATGTTAGTTATGTAAAAAGAGAAAAATAGTTATTAAAATACGTTAAGAGAAAATATTTTATAAATAACATTTGCCAAAGGCTACTATGTAAGAAAAGCTGTGAGGAAATGCCTTCAGAGACATTTCTTCTGAGGAAGAGGCTCTAACGTGGCCTGAATCACATAGCTGGATGGAAACCGACAAGCGGTCACGGGTGCTGGAGTGGACATAGATCTGAGTCAACTATTCCACAGTCACTACAGTTTTCAGCTCGACAGAGCTGTGAGCCTCAAGCAAACAGTACCCAATAACCTAGATTAGGTGAGAATCTAAGGAAACCCCCAAATTCCAGGAGCTTACCCTCTAGAGTAAAGACAACAGTGGTCCCCTAGGAAGGCAGAAATGGCAAGACAGGGAGATGGCTACAAGACTTAAGATGCAAAATATTTACGGCCTCTCTATGTTACGATGACTTTTTTCTTCTGTTTGAGGAAAGCAGAAAGGGTGTGAAGGTGGGAGGAATGGGGAGGCGTGTGCTGGGAGTCGGACCACCGCGCTCCTTCTGGCCTGTCCGGGGGAGCGGCACAGCTCCAGAAGATGAGATTTCCACGGAAGGCAGAGCATCTCTGTTTTTCACAGAATAGCACAGCATGACACACAGAGGGTCCACAATACCGAGGGACGAAGTAGAAAAGGTGAGTAGGCCCAGGCGGCCAGTGAAGTCACTCAGCAGACAGGAGGGATGACGCTGCACCAAGCAGGGCTGGCCGGGAGGCACAGGCGTCCCCAGGCGCTCCAACAGCCACGAGGCTTTGCTATGCTTCCTGCGAGCGGAGGGGCGGCGGGGGGGCACCACCAGCCTAGGACTGCAGCTGAACGCCTAAAAAGGGCCTCCCCATCAAGAGGGAAGGCAGTGAAGTTGCTCAGTCCTGTCCAACTCTTTGCGATCCCATGGACTGTAGCCTACCAGGCTCCTCTGTCCATGGGATTTCCCAGACAAGAATACTGGAGTGGGTTGCCATTTCCTTCTCCAGGGGACCTTCCCGACTCAGGGATCAGAGCCGGGTCTCCCACATTGCAGTCAGATGCTTTACCGTCTGAGCCACCAGGGAAGCCAGCCCAAGATGGGATGAGTGGGCAGAAAATCATGGTGTATCACAGTCAATTATAGATTCATGATAAGTTTTAAAACACTGAAACATAAGAAAATTTCAATTAGGTTCTTGAAGTCAGTGAGCCCTGAGGCAAAGCTTGCATGCTCTGATGGATGTGGACGAAGAAAGAGGAGGAGAGAAGACATCTCAGGATGTGGGGAAAGAAGGAGACAGCAAACCTGGCTCTCTGGCTGAGCTGATCTCACACAAGAGGGGCCTTGACCAAGCTTCTAATTCAAGTCTACATGGAGAGATAGTACCACTGATCTCCCCAAGAGAGAAAGGATTTCTGAAAATCTGAATGAACCTTTAACAATGACTTAATATTGATGTGTGTTCAATCACTCAGTCGTGTCCAACTCTGCAACCCCGTGGACTGTAGCCCGCCAGGCTCCTCCGTCCATGGGATTTTCCAAGCAAGAATACTGGAGTGGGTTGCCATTTCCTTCTCCACAGGATCTTCCCAACCTAGGGATTGAACCTGGGTCTCCTGCATTGCAGGCAGATTCCTTACCATCTGAGCCACCAGGAAAGCCCGTAGTATTGATAATAAATAATTTTTAAGAGTACCTCCCTGGCAAAGCTCTAATTCTTATGCATAGAAGGTGTGCACGCATTCACAAAAAGACACTCATAGACAGACACATATACCTGCATTCACACATAGACACAGACAATCACAGTCACACAGACAATCACACAGTCACACACAATCACACAGACATACACATTCACATACAGACGTACTTGGACATAGTGTCACACCAGTACACCATCACACAAGGAACTCATATACAGGCGTGTCACACACACACAGAGGACACAGTCATATACAGACTCACAGATACACTGAACATACACACTCTCACATTCACACTGAAATATACAGTAGATGCCCTCCTTACCTGGGCTTCCAGTACGTTAACTTTTTCTTGCAGATCTTCAATTCTCTTATCTTGTTCTTTTAAGTTATTTTTTAAGGCCTCTATCTAAGAATTGAGAAATAGAAATGAAAAAATCTTGCCAGACAACGAAGAATAGTTCCTTAAGTCAGAAATTGTGCAGGTTTCTGTGGTCAAATAATGTTTATCAAATAAACAAAATTAAATCCCGAGCATTAGCAGACTCAGCAGGCTACAGAAAATAGCAGGACAAATTGGCACCTGGGGACAAGAAAGCGCACAGCTGGTGCGATTAAACATTTTAATCTTTAGAAAACCCGTTTAAGCCAAGCTCAGCAGGATGCATCCTGGAGGAAGCGACACGGGCCTTGTCTGTGACTCAGTCCCACAGTGCCTTCCTCCTGCAGAAGCAGAGGCCAGGGGACATGGTGGAAAGCCACAGCCCGGCACAGGGCGACTCCCTGCTGCAGAGATCTGGTCAACCAGCAGCATGTTAAGGTAAGCCCACTTTGCTTTGGAGGAACATCTGCTAAGAGGCGACGTGGGGGTGATGGGGAGGTGGGGTGATGAAGTCCAGGATGATGCCATGAGAGAGGAAGCAGGTGGATTCCAAGGCCACTTCTGCCATTTAACTACTGTAGACCTCAGCCTTCTCATCTGTAAAATGGGATGTCCCCTCCATCTTCCCTGGCTCTCAATTGCCACGACTCAACTCTCTGGCCTTTTGGTGAGATCTAGCCAACCAAGTACAAATGCTGCAACTGTGTTAGAAAGGCATTTGCGTTATTTGGAAGGACTCCATTTAGAAATGAATATTATATAGCAAACAAAAATGAGAGTCTGGTTTTAAGTCTAAAGCAAATTCCCGAATCAGATCAATATAAATATTGACATAAATTGAGTGTGCAATTCACCATCCATCTGGCTGCCATCACAATGACCTCTTTCACCTGCTGAGATGTTTCCAGTGAAGGGCCAGAACACGTCCCTGTGCTAAAACACCCCCCATGTAAATTAACCGTTTTTCATGAAATGATGAAAACAGATCATTTCTTCCCTAAAAGGCTGAATCTCTTAATCTAAAAAATCTTCTAAAGAACAGTGTACATTACCTGGCTCAGAACACTGTAAAAAAAAAAAAAAAATCAGTGAAACCTCTAAAGAGTAAATATAATTACCCAAATATGTTCACTGAGAACATCACAGGTGTGGGCAAAGAGACAAAAGAGGACACTGAAAACAGAGCCATGTCTCATGGGAATAAAAAGGAAGTGTCAGTGGGGAGAAGAATCTCAGTTGCAGAGTCCAAACAAGGTGCGTGTATTTGGTCTTCTCACTGCAAACATACCATCTGCCAGAGAAACACACTTGATTAACCTGACCTCCTGGATGGCACTGCGCAGGTTCTGATGCTGGGAGTGAATCACAAACTGCAGATGCGAGATCTGCTCCTGGAGGAGGGAAATCTCCTTTTGAAGATCCTGGCAACTGGAAACGCAAAGGAAAAAAGAAAGATTTGCTAATGCATTATACCTCTATTTTTACAGCTGTGCCACCTAGCTCTCCTCCTACACTACTCTCCTACTGGGCAACGTGTGGGTAGGATGCCTTACACCAAACAAGACACATGAAGACAAACAGCCATGAAGCAGCCTCTGATTAGCTCAGACATGAACTTGAATGTGAAGATCAGCTCATGTCAAAAGCTCCTCTGGGGCCACCTGTGACTTCCCTCCTTCCAGCAGGTAGCTGCGTCAAGTTGGACTGAGCCAGATGAAGCACTTACATAACTAACCTGTCTCACCTTGGGAGCACCCATAGACCTAGCAGCCATAACACACAGGTGATTACATGGGACAGCAGGATTCGAACACAGGGCCAGGAATTTTCAGATGTATCAGAAACCAGTTTTCAAGGATACAGGGTTTAATCTATGTAGTGAATTGCCTGTGTTTGCCTTTTAGGGGAGGAGGAGGAGTTTCTTGTTTTTGTTAGTTTAACTACCTGTAAATAAGGCAAGAAAAAAATTTTAATTCTGGCCAATATTTTGAGTGCATATCAACCTTGGTGAAGAAAGATGAGTGAAGTTTGAATTTAGATTATTCATCATTTCCCAAAGCTCCATTTAGGTGACTGGTATTGATTATACAGCTTTGACTATTTCTCTTCTTTTCACTGTTATGAGAGTTTGAGGCAAAACGCCTTGTGGCAAGACCACCAAACTTGGGAGCATTGTGACTTTGGAATCATACAATCTTTCTAAGCCTCAGTACAACAGATACAATAATCCTTACCTTTACAGCACTACAAGATTGTATGGTACACTTTAAGAGGTAAAGTGAATGTGCTTTTGGAAAATGAGTTTTTACAAAGTACTATTTTATTTTAGCTTATTATGGCTTTACAATTAGTAGCCAAGATCCAAGGCAACTGCAATTCTGACTTTTTATAGTCTACAAATATTACAAAGGTCATGGAAATTCATGAGACACTACAGAACTTGTTCTTATTTTTAAAAAAGTGTTTCCATTGTTTTACATCCTGTGCTAAAACATTGCTTCTCAAACTTAATATGTATTGGCAGATCGTATTAAATTGTCAGGAATCTTACTAAATGCATACTTTGATCCAACAAGCTGAGGTAGGGTCTGAGAGTCTGGGGTTCCAACATGCTCTAGGTGTTCCAGTGATTTTGATGGTCCCTGAGCCAGCCTTTGAGTGCTCTGAGTAGGACAGTACTAAAAACTATGGTTCACTCAATAACGTTTAATATATAATAAAGTTTCTTAAAACCAAGTAGCTTTCATGCAACTTACAATATTTAAGACAATCTTAATTTTCCCCTTGTTCAGTCTTGTTTAAGAGAGTTTTAAAAAGAGTTTGTTTTACTGTAGAAAAAATTGCTATAGAAAAAACTATAGTAGTGTTTGCACAAGTACAAATGATATATAAAGATAGCCATCATTATTTATCTTAAGGAATGAAATAATTTCTACTATAAAGTTCTATACAATTATATACCGTATATATGTCATAAAATATAGTTCATTATTGTCCACAACTTTAAAAATGGAAACAATCTAAATGTTCATCTATGGAAGACTGATAAAACTAATTATGCTATAACCACACCACTCTTATTTTACATTTACATATATACAGCAGAGATAGACCAACAGACAATTTATATCAAAGATGATATTATAGAATATTATTAAAAAAAGGATGGTATTTTCAACAAATGGTTTTGTGATAACTGGATACTCACAGGAAAGAAAGAAAAAGATTAATCCTAACTTCACCTCATCAGAAAGTATAGAAGAACTAAAGAGCCCCTTGATGAAAGTGAAAGAGGAGAGTGAAAAAGTTGGCTTAAAGCTCAAAATTCAGAAAACCAAGATCATGGCATCTGGTCCCATCATTTCATGGCAAATAGATGGGGAAAGAGTGGAAACAGTGGCTGACTTTATTTTGGGGGGCTCCAAAATCACTGCAGATGATGATTGCAGCCATGAAAGGTCCATCTAGTCAAGGCTATGGTTTTTCCAGTAGTCATGTATGGATGTAAGAGTTGGACTATAAAGAAAGCTGAGGGCTGAAGAATTGATGCGTCTGAACTTTGGTGTTGGAGAAGACTCTTGAGAGTCCCTTGGACTGCAAGGAGATCCAACCAGTCCATCCTAAAGGAGATCAGTCCTGGGTATTCATTGGAAGGACTGATGCTGAAGCTGAAACTCCAATATTTTGGCCACCTGATGCGAAGAGCTGACTCATTGTAAAAGACCCTGATGTTGGGAAAGATTGAAGGCAGGAGGAGAGGGGACAACAGAGGATGAGATGGTTGGATGGCATCACCAACTCAATGGACATGAGTTTGGGTAAACTCCAGGAGTTGGTGATGGACAGGGAGGCCTGGTGTGCTGCGGTTCATGGGGTCGCAAAGACTCGGACATGAACTGAGTGACTGAACTGAACTGAACACCTCATAAAAAAAAAAAAATTCTATGTAAGATAAAACTGGGGACCCCAAAAAATTTAAGAAGATAATATAGAAGAGTATTTTAATGAATTTGGAATAGAGAAAGATTGTTAAAATCCTGGATTGGCAAAAAAGTTCATTTGGGTTTTTCCATATGAATGTTTTGACCAACCCAACAGGACTCAGAACAGTATTAACTGCAAAGGAAAAGACTAATAAGTTTGACTAGACAAAAACTTATAACTACTGATCATCAAATGAAAGTTAATCAGATAGCCTCAGAATCTCAGTAACGTAAATGACTAATAAAGGCACTATATCCAGAATATACAAAGAGCATCTATAAATCAAGGGCACGGGAACTCAACAGAAAAATTAGAAAGTGACTTGAAGCACTTCACAAAAAAGATGAGTTGTGGATATCAGGCCAATAGCTGGTGCTAAGGTTCAAAACTGCTCCAGACAGAAGGGAAAAAAAGAGAAAAGAAAAGAGGGAAAGAGCAGTCAGACTCAGGACTTTCCTGGGGGACAACGAGAAAGAACTTGGATGCTTTGCACAGCCAGGCTGGCTTTAAAAATTCATAAAATATGAAAATACTGTATATTAGTAAAGGTAAGTGTTCAGAATGGTCTGATTTTGTCTTATGATGACCCAGAACTTGAAGACCAAACACTAAAAGTGTTTAGAAGGATGGGGGTAGGTAGATATGCTCCCAAAAATATAAAACTCGGGGAATTTCCCTGTGTATTTCTCAAGAATATTACTATTAAGCTCATCATAGATAAATAAAAATCAAAAATAGGTCTTAAGATGGAATAAAAGTGTTTCTGGAAGCACTCTTAAAACTGTAGGGCTTTCAGAATTATCTGCATCATACACTAGAGCAGTGATTAAAAAATCTCTCTTAAGCTTCTTCAGTAAATATAAAACCCAGTCATCCATTTAAGGTCTTTAAATGTGAGAATATACTAAATAAGCCTCCATCTGAGCTCCCTTTAATCACTGTTATTTATCTTTCAGTTGAAGCACTCAGTCTTAATATTAAGATGTACTAAAGCAAAATATCAAGAAGAAATCTAACACAGACCAGGCCTAGGAAAGGAGGACAAATGTCTGTATCCAGGATTTATGCTGCCTCCCAAAGACTGGATATAAATACAAACTCAGTGTTGAAATTATTGAAAAACTTTCAGGAAGATTCAAAAGATGTGGTTTTTCCCCATTCTTCCCAGTAAGTACACCCCAAACCTGAACATTATTATATATAAACAAAAGCAAGAAGAAAGATAGGGCTTTGCCAGGTGGCTCAGTGGTAAAGAATCTGCCTGCAGGATACAGAATGCTTGGGGCTGGTGCACTGGGATGACCCAGAAGGATGGTATGGGGAGGGAGATGGGACGGGGGTTCAGAATCAGGAACAGGTGTACACCTGTGCAGGATTCATGCTGATGTATGGCAAAACCAATACAATATTGTAAAGTGAAAAAAAAAGAAAAAAACCCCTGAAATTAAAAAAAAAAAGGAATGGGCATCCTAGAGGCTGGCCTCTCACTCCTCAGGCTCCTATCCCTTTCCAGATCCTGCCTCCTCCTCCAACGGCGCTTTAATAAACATAGTTTCTGAAAAAAAAAAAAACATAGTGGAAACTTTCTAGGTGTCTACATAAACTTGTACTGCTTAATCAGAGTATCATGCTCCTTTGTCTTCACCTGGAATTAAACAATTAATAAAGCTGTTAATACTGGAAAGGAAAAACAAGAATCTGCCTGCAATGCAGGAGCCACAGGAGACACACGTTCAGGTCCTGGGTCAGGAAGATCCCCTGGAGGAGGAAATGACAGCCCACTCCAGTATTCTTGCTGGGACAATCCCATGGACAGAGCAGCCTGGCGGGCTACAGTCCACGGAGTTGCATACAGTTGGATACAACTGAGCACATGTGTATGTAAGAAAGACAGAGAGAAAAGGGAAGACTGGTGCAGGACCCTGGGATCCAGGGAACACCGTGAGGATGAGTGCCCAGGGTTTTCTCTTTGAAGATCCCAGACTTGGAGCTGAGAAAGTCCACAGCCTGGGAATGGCAGTGGCAGCAGACTAAAAAGCCCCAATTTAAAGACAGGAGAATCTTGGCTCTATCCTGATTAAAAAGGGAACTGAGGATGCTCCCTCAATTTACCATGGAGAGAGGGTGAACAGAGTGCCATTTCTGGTCTTCTTCATGATAGATTCCTTACTGGGCAAGAAAGGAAATTAACCCTCTCTTTAACTTGCAGAAACACAAAAACACACAGTTTTGTCTTTAGTAACATGGGATGACCGTACAATAAGCACCAGGCGAGAAGCAACCCCTCAGCCTCCCTGTCGGCCGATGTCTGCCAAAGATTTGCTCAAAGGAAATTGAGTTTATGGAGGACAGTCTCTCCATCCAATTGTCAGAATACTTTAAAATCTATTCAGGAGTTAACTTCCACCATCCGAGGTAGCATTACTGAACCTTCTCATAGACTTCTCACTGTGAGTATGGCTTTGATCGAGTTATTCTCTGACATCACGCTATCTGTTTTAAAAGCACTTTGTGAGGTACAGCGTCTGTGTTTTCTGTAAGGATTCAGTTGAACACATTGTTCATGGTGCTTTCTGTGAGCTAATCCTGGAAACTGTTCTCTCTTCTCTTATAGACATATTTGTTTAAAAAGAGACTTCTCCCAAAGAACTGGTTGGTTTTAGTCGCATGGACATGGTGAATCACAAAACTAATCAGTTTCCTCACTGGGTTGGCTGCTAAAAAGTTTAAACTTTGTGAGGAGGTGTATAGCACTTCATGGTACACATTTTGTGGACTAACCCCATTATCTCCTGCTCTTCTATCTCCCTGATTTCCTCATCTAATTTACTTCCAGTTAAAGGATTGTTATGTTATGTAGTTTTTGTACACAGTCTTACATTTCTCAGAATTCAGGGGACATAAATATATAATTACAAAGAGTATGAAGAGCATGATAGTGGCCACATTTACACAAGCTCAGAATATAACACTTTTAAATCCTTGTATATCACGTAAATGTCCATCTAGTCAAAGCAATGGTTTTTCCAGTGGTCATGTATGGATGTGAGAGTTGGACTATAAAGAAAGTTGAGTGCCGAAGAATTGATGTTTTTGAACTGTGATGTTAGAAAAGATTCTTAAGAGTCCCTTGGACTGCAAGGAGATCCAACCAGTCCGTTCTGAAGGAAATCAGTCCTGAATATTCATTGGAAGGACAGATGCTGAAGCTGAAACTCCAATACTTTGTCCACCTGATGCAAAGAACTGATTCACTAGAAAAGACCCTGATGCTGGGAACGATTAAAGGTGGGAGGAGAAGGGTCAGAGGATGAGATGGTTGGATGGCATTACTGACTCAATGGACATGAGTTTGGGCAAACTCCGGGAAATGGTGATGGACAGGGAAGTCTGGCGTGCTACAGTCCATGGGGTCACAAAGAATTGGACGTGACTGAGAAACTGAACTGAAAGCACATTTATTACCAGGGATTAATCCATTATGATATTTAGGGGAATGAAATTCCAGAGGACATATAAAGAGCTGGGTGCTGAGATACAAGCAGAATGCAGGGAAAGTGACAACTGAAATTACGTTGCATATATCAAGATGCTGCTGCTTGGGCACCTGTCACATATGCAAATATTGGGAACATGAATAATCCAACATGGAATTCCCGCTAGAGAAAGAAGATAGTGAGATCGATGGCATCCTGGAGCTTCTCTGAAACTGTGAAAGAATCACACTAGAATCTACAGGGACTCAGGTTTCCTGCTGTTTAGGATCTGATGTTTCTTCAGACCTTTGTGGAGGCCACCACAAAATGAGAATCCTCAACAGAAGAGAGGATCACAACTGGAAGAACAGGAGAGGCCAGGTCCTTACATTTCCCAGGACAGATCATGGTGAAAGAATGAGCTAAGATGTGGGTATAGCTCTGCTCACATTTCAACCAAACTCAGGAATTTCTATTGCTGGTCAAAATCTTCTCTGTTGTCATTTTCCGTGATGGCACTAAGTGGGGTGGGGAGGCTTAAAAGAACCCTCAAAACTACTGTTAGAAACAAAAGTATGCTTTAACACTCAACCACGGAACTTCTCTGGTGGTCCAGCGTTTAAGACTCTGCCTTGCAAGGCATGGATGCATGTTCAATCTCTGGTCCGGAAACTAAGATCCCACATGCATCTAACCAAGCCTGTGCGCCCCAGTGAAAGGTCTGGCATGATGCAACGAAGTCTGGGTGCTGCCACCAAGACCCAATGCAGCCAAGTAAATAAATCCGTTTAAAAAATATGTAACCACATCTTCAAGATATCTGTTTCCTCCTCTAACGAATGTGCTGTCCCTGAGCAGCTTCTGTAGATACGGAGAAGCCAACACACTCTTTATCTTTACAAACTCCAAACGTGTTTCCCTGAAGGATAACTCTAAAACGGGCCTGCGTGCTTGTCTGAGATGTCACAGGGCAGAGAGAGAAGCTGGAAAACTGCCTTCTGCTTATAGCCACACAGAGGGCCCAGGAAACCAGTCTGAAAGAAGGTCTCTAGAGACTCCTGAGAAAGTCAGTTCTCCTCTATGGAAGAAGGAACACAGGGTTTGCTATGGCAATACCAGAACCTAACTCCCAGCCCTACAAGTTCTGGAAGGAGGAGTAACCTTGACACATCAAGCAACCAATCGGAAGCTCTGTTTATTTCTGGAAGGAAAATGGAAAGATTAAGTAAGTGACTGAGGCTACTCTAAAAACTGAAAGGCACACCCACATGTCAGTGAGTACTGACAGTAGTAGAAATATGGGGTCAACCTTATTTTAAAGATGCTTCTGCCAAATCTTTTAACTCTTGTTAAAAGGAATTATGAGGATTAGCTTAATATAATGATATATACATATCTACATAAGGCTGAGCGCCAAAGAATTGATGCTTTTGAATTGCACTGCTGGAGAAGACTCTTGAGAGTCCCTTGGACCAAGGAGATCAAATCAGTCAATCCTGAAGGAAATCAGTCCTGAATATTCATTGGAAGGACTGATACTGAAGCTGAAGCTTCAGTACTTTGGCCACCTGATGCGAAGAACTGACTCATTGGAAAAGACCCTGATGCTGGAAAGATTGAAGGCAGGAGGAGAAGGGGGCAACAGAAGATAAGATAGTTGGATGGCATCACTAGCTCAATGCACATGAATGAAGGACAGGGAAGTCTGGCGTGCAGCAATCCCATGGGGTTGCAGAGAATCAGACATGACTTCTTTCTTTTATGGAAGAAAAAGCTTTTTCTTCTGAATTATAAAAGCTTAAAAGTTATCATCCTCTGAGATGCTTTCTAACATTAGAAATGCCAAGTTACAATATATTATGTCTTTTATCTCTTTATCAAAATGATAGAATGAAGCTCACTGCAATTCAAGAAAGTCATGGCATCTATCTAACTCACTATTTATGTTTAAGATAGTTAATCACCCACCTAGTGATAATTAAATCACCCAAGCCACCAAATCAAATTTGGTGATTTGACTAAATCACCAAATCGCCCACAGTGGCTTCCCTGCCCCATAGGGAAGCAGGCCTTGAATAAGCGGAGATCACCCACAAGATTGGGAGGGGGTGCCTGCCACAGACCACTGGTGGAATGTCCATGTAGGTGTTGGTCAGTGTGTTCAATCTGACCAAAACAGGAAGTAGTATTAGGCCAATCAGAATCTTTTCTCTGGAATTTGAAAGGAAGAGATGGTGGGAAAAGGTAATGAATCATCCAGGAAGAACAAAAGAGCGAAACTGCATAAATAACACATTGCTAAGCAGGGTCACAAAATAACCTGATTTTTCAAATCACATTAGGTGCTAAGTGTGGTCCTCCTATCTTCCCATGAGTACATCTTCTTTACAGCCATATCTATCCAGTCTTAATCTTGAACAGATACCCTTTATGCTAGCTTAACCAAGTCTCTGTTGCTTTAACCAAAAGAATCTGACTCATGCTGATTTCATTTTCTTGTCACTTAACAAAGTGAATACCTCCACACACAGCTCGAAGAAACAAGTAAAACAAATATTTGTGATACCTACAATTTATAAAAACAAGCCAGGACATTCAAATACCTTTCTGGAAACACAAAACATCCACTTCCCTCAAGATATTTTTAAAACGTCAACAGCTTTTTGAGAGTTCTTCATCATGACAGCTCATATATAATAGAACTGAAAGAACAGATCAGTTTGGTTTCTAAAATGGTTACATTTTTGGCTCAAACACTGACAAAACCTATTATCCAGAAAAAAAAAAAAAACAAACCTATTTTTAAAGAAAAAATCAAACAGTCTATACTTTTAATGGAAGGCACATTGCACCAGCTGTAGTTTTACAGCGTGGAAAAGCTCTCTTTAGAAAAAGAAAAGAGATAAGCCAAAAATTTACTTAGAGTTCAATTATGAGTAAATACAAGTAATTTCAAAGGTTTATGGATATTTTCCATAGTATTTTCTTCCTGATCTACAGAGATGTGTGTAGGTTGCTGTGTTGTGCTCAGCCGTGTCTGACTCTCTGCAACCCCATGGACTGTAGCCCACCAGGCTCTTCTGTCCAAGGGATTTCCCAGGCAAGATACTGGAGTGAGTTGCCATCTCCTATTTTAGGGGATCTTCCCAACCCAGGGACTGAACCCGTATCCCTTGCGTCTTCTGCACTGACAGGCAGAGTTTTTAATCACTGTGCCACCTGGGGAAGACCTACCTATGAGTTAGAGATGTGTTAGAAATCCACCTTCTGGGGCTGTATGCCTGTTCACAGGCATTCAGGGAAATTAATATTAGCGGTATCCCTGTGTGTTTCAAGCATGTAGGTACAGGGTCAGTCCGAAATTGTCAGGGTCAGTCCAGTTCTAGACTTTGGCTTCTGTGGGCCAATGAAGAGAAAGTGATAGCAGGGAAACAAAAGGAAATAGGAAAAATCAAAGGACCAAGAGAAACTGATGTTTGAGTGTAAGTTATTAAGTGAGAATAAGCATGTGCACATTTTGAGATTCATAATAGTGCCCAGAGCAATAGTTCTAGATGGATGAACTAAGATCTTGAAACAGATTGAACTTTGAATGTTATATCAGAATATATGATGACTGTGGAAGGCTTAGAAGTAAAAGAAAAGAAAGGAAAGGAAAAGAAAAAGTTCAGGAAATTTCATGTAATACCATTTATTCTATCATATTTCGGATAATTTTTCAAATTGCAGCCAAGCAGTCAAGCCATTTGATATCCATAAACCCATAAATCCACCCCGACCCGTACCACACCAAGGACCAGGACACCAAATGAGTATTTGTAAGTAAGTCCCAAGAACTAAGGATGCTTTTCACAGTATTTCCTTCATTTTCTACAAAGTTGGGCGCACGACAAAACTGTCTTATAATTCCACTTGTGGGCTAAATAATTTAATGCCAGCTGAAGCACAGATCCATTAACCAAATCAGAAGCATCGGGTGAACAGAGACCTCAACAACAGCAACCTGTTCAGCACCAGGGGAGGGGACAGGCTCATTTATTCTTCGAAAGGGTAAACTGCCCCCTTCCCACACACACAGCCGCTTCCCTGTACCCACAGTGACCTCTGCTTCCTTCCTGATCCCCTGGTAGCTAGAAAGGAAGAGACACATAGCAGTTAATATGAAGAAATCTCCTTCCTCACACACTTTCAGGCTTCCTTTCTCTTGTGGGATAGAAGCCTTCTATCCTCTGCTCAGTGGACCAGAGGAGGGCAAATACACCAGGAACTGCTTTTACTTCGGAGGTAGATTTGCAAACCTTTTAGCATTTGTAGCATTGGATTTGAGATGCAGCAGCTTGTTTTCCAAAGATAGTTTTTTTTCTAGCAGTGTTCTCTTTTCCTAGGAGAAAATAAGAGACAAATTTTGCTTATTTCTTGTCTTCGGTGTGTGGGTGTGTTTCTCAAGGCATTCTTGCAAACTGTTCACTAAAGATGCTTCTTGTAATACCAGAAATACGTTTTGAGCTCGAGTTAATTTCATAGGGAGTTGTTACAGTCCATCCCAGTGGCCCAGACAGGCATTCTCCTGCATGGTTTCAGCTCAGTACAGTTCAGTCACTCAGTCATGTCCGACTCTTTGCGACCCCATGGACTGCAGCACACCAGGCCACCCTGTCCTTCACCAACTCCTGGAGCTTGCTCAGACTCATGCCCATTGAGTCAGTGATGCCATCCAACCATCTCATCCTCTGCCGTCCCTTTACAGTAGCTGAATGACAGGTCAAGACTAGGTGCCTTCACCGCCCTCACTTGTCTAGAGACCTTGGCTCCTTCCCTAGCCCACTTCTTGGTCAAACTTCTGCATCTCTCCATCCCATCCCAAATGCTAACTGCTCATCTCTCTCTGGGCACTGGTTCTCCATCATTCCACCTGCTTCTCCTACATTAGTCTCAGTTATTGGTATCCAAGGATATTGTTGCCCTGGTCTTGATACCTCCCTCTCACACGGCAACTGTCAGGAGGTAGAAAAGTAGTAAACATATTTTTAGTGAAGGCTCAAAGCCACAAGTGATAAAGTCACTTCCTAATTAGGATGGAACAGAAATTTTGACATTTTGAAAGAATACCTAAAAAAATGTCTTCATGTCGTTATTAAACCAAACTCTTTCCATCCAAGAGGAAAACAGACACATCCATGAAAAACTAAGCTGTCATGATTGTACTCTTTTTTATTTTTGATGGAAATAGATGTTTTGACACTATTTGCAATGCTGGTTAAAATCATACCTTCTGCAGAATTTATATGGTAAAATACAAGACAGTGCCATTGTAGCAAAATATTAGAATGTCTTGGGACACGGACTGACCTGGTTTTGAAACTTGGTGACTGTGTAATTTTTGCCAAGGCTTTAACCTCTCTAGCTCTTATCACTGTTAAGAAAAACTAACCAAAACTTATGATTCAAAATACATGATTTTAATGTCATATTGGGTCATTGTTTAATAACCTGACCCAAGGAATTTTTTAAATTCTCTTGGAGAATTTCTTTGTGTTTGACTTTATTATTTATTATTTGATTAGAGCCCTGATTTTGTGCAGTTGCTTGTTAATTTGTGGGCTTCTGCCTGGTAGAAAAGTAATCCCCAAGGTTATAATTTCTTGACTTAAAGAATATTAACTACCTTTGTATCTAACCCAATAATCCTATCCTATGTTCCTTTTTCCAAAATGCAGGTCAACAGCCAATTTCAAAAAATATTATATTTAAATCAGCTTTACCATCTTGCCAGTTCCTTCATTAGTCAAGGAGTTGAATAAAACATCTGACATGTATTCATTAAATATAGCAGAGTCATTTTTCTGACTTTTTTAACATCCCTAAAACGAGGATAATATCACCTACTTTGAACTGTTGGGACGATTGGGGATGTATGTGAAAGGTCGACATGCTTCTCTAGAACATAGTAGAACCACCTCAACATATAATAATTTGAAGATGCATGTATGTCATATCTTATGTGTGCTGTTAATTTTAAAATTTATACTAGATTTTTCAAAACTTTTCTGTGGCATTCTGGTTTTATATACATATATATTTTTCTGCTGTAGTCTTAGTTGAGCTGAGGGAACAAGATACTCTGAAAGTTTATTATGATATTTGTACCACTAAAGAAACATATAACTTATAATATATTTTGAATTTACAGGAAAAAAATGGTGTTTTAACCAACATTCTTCCTAATGGACTTACTCTCCATTCATGGATCTTTATAACAAGGGTTTAAGGAGACCACACAGTGGGACAAGCAAATAGTCTGCCTCGGCCAAGTCTCCAGCATTTAGCTTGAACTTTTTTAAATTTAATTTTTATTTTATATTTAAGTATAGTTGTTTTACAATGTTGTGTCAGTTTCGTGTCAAGTGGTTCCGTTATACATATATCCATTCTTTTTCATATTCTTTTCCTGGGTGGGTTATTATGGAATATTGAGTAGAATTCCATGTGCTATACCGCAGGTCCTTGAAGCTTGGACTTTCAATGTTTCCTCTTTGACAACAGGGAAGATCACACTATGCCAGTTAGCACTTTTCACTTTTCAGGGACAGTATCTTCTGGAAAGGAAAAAGCATTCACAGCGCCCCCCAGTGGACAATACACTCTTGCCCAAACCACACCTGCTCCCTCACCCTATTTACTGAAGACAGCTTCCCCGATAGTTCAGTTGGTAAAGAATCCATCTGCAATGCAGGAGACCCCGGTTCCTAGGTCAGGAAGATCCCCTGGAGAAGGGATAGGCTACCCACTCCAGTATTCTTGGGTTTCCCTTGTGGCTCAGCTGGTAAAGAATCCACCCACAATGTGGGAGACCCGGGTTCCATCCCTGGGTTGGGAAGATCCCCTGGAGAAGGGAAAGGCTACCCACTCTATTCTGGCCTGGAGAATTCCAAATTCCATGGACTATACAGTCCATGGGATCACAAAGAGTCGGACACGCTGAGCAACTCTCACTTCACCACTTCATTTACTGATCAAGGTGAAGTGGACACCCATGTAAATTACTGCCATATGTTAACATCTAAATGATTCAGGAATCATGGACATCCTTTTTATCCCACAGCAGAGAAGCTGGGGGCATAACAGAAAGGATTGTAAACTGCTAACCGGAGGGCTGTGGAATAGTTCCTTGTTCACACGGTCCTCGTTTATAAAATGATGATGAGGAATTAGGTGGTCTCAAAAGCGCCTCTGAGCTCTAAAATTCTACTAGAGCTAAATCAACGACACTGGAAAACAAATACAACGCAACCGCAGTGCACTGTTAGCCAAAGGAACATATGCCATATTAAAATGCTCTTATTGGGCGCTTTTGCTGGCTTATCACTGTGTTTATGGGATTCATTCTCACTGCATTCCTGATTAAAGTGGGACAGATGGTGAAGGTTTTAAGTAATGTGTTCATTACCAGACCTCATACCACTAATGGCTATTTATTGGAGCAGTGGCTTGTGCAAGTGAGTAGAAAATGAATCCTTCTCCAGGGGGGTGCTCACCACCAGGGCAGTATTTATCAACCTTTGTTGGGGATGTTTATTTTTAATTGTCATTTCTTTCTGAACTCATGTCTTTTTCTTATTAATACTAAGGTATTAAGAGTAACCTCTCTTCATTCTGATATACACTCTGCTCCTGAGAAACCCTTCATCATGGCCTGTATGCTCAGTAAAGACGCTACCAAGCTTTGCTTTTTATATTTGATTATTTTACAAATATAATGTATCCTTAAACTGTGTTTTAAAAAAATTCCTGCACATTTTCTTTCCACTGCATCCCCATCTGCCTCCATTCCCAGAGATCCCCAGACTCCACTTTAGGAAGTCACTGAACTAGAATGTTCTGGAAGGGTCCTGCGTGGCCTTGCTGAACCTCGGGCGTCCGGTCCACTTACTGTGTCACAAAGCTCTTCGAGAGAACTCTCCATTAAGGGTCAATATCAAGACGAATGCCAGGCCACCACTTCTCAAAATCTGCCAGGATCTAAGCTGCTTAACCTCATTCTGGGGTCTGTTCCCCTGCCTTCAGCGGGATGTCAGCTTCCCTGAGGACCCCTGTGAGAATGCGTGAAAGGAGAGCTGGGAAGTTCCTGGAGTCTCACATGACCCAGATAAATTATATTGCAATCTCCACAAAGAGACTATATCTCGTCCACTCCAAATAGATATCTGGCCTCTAGCTCTGCCTGGTACATGGTAGAAGCTCACATATTTGTTGAATATATAGTCCAGTGAATATACCCCAGAATTCTGAGATGAACTCACATCCAGGGCAGATTTCCTTGGGTTTCTAGAAGATAGAAATTACATTCCGTTATTTTTTGTTAATTTTCAGGGACTGACAACTGGCCACTAAACGTGACCCAGTGTTACTGGTTTTGAGGTGATTGCAAACCTAAATTTAAATGTCAAGCTGGTTAATCAAGTAGTTTAATTAAGCAACTCTATTTGAATTGAAGGACTCCCCTGGTGGCTCAGATGGTAAAGCGTCTGTCTACAACTCGAGAGACCCAGGTTCGATCCCTGGGTCAGGAAGATCCCCTGGAGAAGGAAATGGCACCCCACTCCAGTACTCTTGCCTGGAGAATCCCATGGACAGAGGAGCCTGGCAGGCTACAGTCCATGGGGTCGCAGAGAGCTGCACAAGGAATTATCTTCCCTTCCTCAAGCAAATGTCCCTTGTGCTATCTGAGTTTGCCAAACAACTTTGTTGCTGTTGTTTAGTCGCTAAGTCATGTCCAACTCTTTGTGACCCCGTGGACTGTAGACTGTCAGGCTCCTCTGTCCATGGGATTTTATCACAGGATAAATATTCTTTTTAAAAAAAACATTTTCTTTGTATTGCACTACAGCCAATTAACAATGCTGTGATAGTTTTGGGTGGACAGTAAAAGGAATCAGCCATGTATATACATGTATCCCTTCTCCCCCAAAATTCCTTCCCATCCAGGCTGCCACATAACACTGAGCAGAGTTCCTTATGCTTTACAGTAAGTCCTTGTTAGTTTTCCATTTTAAATATATAGCAATGTGTATATATCAATTCCAAACCTCCTAACTATCCCTTCCCCATCCTCTCTCCCTCCTGCAACCATAAGTTCATTCTTTCAGTCTATGAGTCCGTTTCTGTTTTGTGAATAAGTTCACTTGTATCATTTCTCTTTAGGTTCTGCACATAAGGGACGCCATACGATATTTCCCCTTCTCTGCCTGACTTACTTCACTCAGTATGACAATCTCTAGGTCCATCCATGTTGCTGCAAATGGTTTATTTCATTCTTTTTAAAGTCTGATTGTCCATTGTATATATGTACCACATCTCCTTTATCTATTTGCAGGATAAATACTCTAACAGCAAAGTGTTCATCCAAATGTTACAGTTTGTCCAACACATCTAACTTACAAACTGCTACATGTGGGCAAACCAGCTACTTGAGGGCATTCTAGCCCTGTGATTTTGGCCAAAGTAAAACACTGAACATCGCCCACCATCCAACACAATTGTAGCTGTAGATAATTATTACTAAGTTCAGTTAAGTTTAGGCTTCTTTACCTTTCATGATTTCCTCATAGGACCTTCATTAAGATCACAAATTCAGCCAAACTCACAGTTATAAATTAAATTCTTAGGAAATATGTAAAAAATTGATCAAACTTTTCTCAGGCAAATATCCTGAATGTTGAAATGTGATGCTTTGGAAGTGACATTTCTAGGAAAGGGAAAGTCGCCCAGTCGCCTCCAACTCTTTGCGACCCCATGGACTGTAACCTACCAGGCTTCTCTGTCCGTGGAATTCTCCAGGCCAGAATACTGGAGTGGGTAGCCATTCCCTTCTCCAGGGGATCTTCCCGACCCAGGGATCGAACCCAGGTCTTCCATATTGCAGGTGGATTCTTTACTAAGCCCCCAGGGAAGCCCTGACATTTCTAAAATAGCCTCAATTCAAGCAGATTCATAAAGCAAAATAAGGCTGAGAAGACTGGAGGCAACTCGGCAAATTCATACAATAAATACAGAAACGCATTGCGAAGAGGGCAGCAGAGGATGAGGTGGTGAGACAGCATCGCCGTCGATGGACACGAATCTGCAAATTCCAGGAGAGCCTGAAGGACAGAGACTCAGTGGACATAAATTCGAGCAAACTTTGGATGAAGGACGGAGGAGCCTGGCACGCTGCAGTCTGAATCGTGACTGGAAAACGAAAACAACACTGGGCAATATTTACAAGAACTTTGAAAAGTCTGTATTATCTACTCCAACTCAGTTTCAAAGATGCCAACTGTCTACTTATTATTAACACGTATTCCTTGGTTTGTCTGCATTCTGAATTCCAAGTCATGCCAAATGAAATGTACGTGTTCCTTTTTTGTGTGTGTTTGGAGGGCTGGCTACTGAAAGGAGCGCTGCATGAAGCTTTCAATAATTTTTGTTCTATTATTATTCTTCCCTAAATTGTCTCTTTTGAAAGTCACAACTTCCATAGAATGTCTTTTCTTATTTGTAAACTGCCTGTCCTATGGCAGGCATAAGTTTTTATAAACCTAAAGGGAACACGGTTGGGCAAAAATAAACACTCCATTGACTAGTACACAGGGCTCCGGCTGCAGGGATTCACTGCACTGTTCCAGCAGCAGATGGACTCTGCGATCCTTTCCATCATCTCTGTTCATGGCCTCACCTAGTTCCCCTTTCTCAGCCATACATTTACTAGGGGAAAAAGTGGCAGATAATATGACTGCAGTGTTTGTAAAAAGGTAAATCAGTAACCACAACACACATCATGTAACTGTGCAAGAAGCGAACATTATTGAGCACATTCTAAGATCTTCAGCTACAAAGAGTGCTTGCACTTAATGCTACTTATATTATTTTCATTCATTCTCATCCTAACCACATCAGGAAAAAGTGCCTTTAATTCTCCAAGGACCTACCTTTTCCATTCTTTGTACAAGATTCTCCAACTCTGTGATGTGCTTATGTTTTTCTTCAAGCTTTTCAGCAATTTGATCCAGATTTTCAACATGTTGTTTCAATTTCTGTTCTTTTTCAAGTTTGTCAACCTTTGGTTAGAAAAGCAGTTGTCAGACCATTGTTTTAACTAAACTTATACAGATATTATCTCTTGCTATAATTTATATATCTATATATAAATTAATAATTTACACATATTTAGAATTACTTCTGTGAATTCAGGCTTCCTTTAAAATAAACCTGATAGACTACAGCAACACTAAATCAATGGAGAACTAATAATACATAAATATTGTTTCTAGAAGTTGATATCTGTTACTGAAAAGCGTCCTCTCTGAAAGAGGGACAGAAAGAAAAGACAGTAATTCTAAAAAAGCAAAACTTTTGAATTTTTCGCAACAAGACTTACATAGAACAAAACCAAGATCTTATGTCTTCAAGTAAAAAATGTTTTATTTTTAATCAGAAAATGTCATAAAAGCAGAGTACTTATCGCCACGGTGTCAGGGGTTTATCTCTGAGCCACTGAACCCAGGAGTTATACTATCAGGAGAGAAGTCTTTAGCAGGCAGGCCCCCGGCCACACGTGGGGGTGTTTCAACTGACCCTCAGCTGACACGAGCACACACATCTGCTTCTGTATTTAATAGGACTTGAGATTTTTTGGTTTAAAAAAAGAAAAGTGTCTGATTTCCCTTGAACACACTAGGTGGGCACTCTGCCCCAGAACCCTAGGCTGGGCAGAGCCCCTTTTGCAGGGACACGGGCACTTCCGTCCACCTGCTCACTCGTTCACTCGGGCACTTCACCTGCATCCTCACGCCTACGAGTCTGTGACCATCACCCCCAGAGCGAGCTTGAGGGTGTGTCACCTAGGCAGTGGGTTTCCTACCGTGCTCCCCGGGGACCCTCCTAGGGCTGGAGCTGGCAGAGACCAGAAGCCCCACCCAAGCCTGAATGAGCCTTCCTGTTTTGAGTTTTGACAAACACACATACACACATTTCCCCTCTTCCCCAGTCCAGGATACATTTTCCAGATACAGTTTTATTGGTCTTAGGATACATAGTTCAGGTTTAAAAACAAATGAACAAAAAGTGTATGTGTATGATATATGGATATTCTTATATGATTTTAATGTATATATGCATATATTAAAATATAGAAATATAAAATATAATTTAATATGAAATATATATGTACATATACATGATTTTTGTTTGTTTCCTCTGAAGAATCTTTCCAGGACCCAAACAATTTTGAACCTATTTATAAAGCCCAACTTTATCATTAAAAAAATTTTTTTTAATATTTATTTTTTAAACTAATTAATTAATTTGGCTGTGCCACACAACTGATTAAGTAATTAGTTGTGACATGCAAGATCTTTAGTTGCAGCACATGGACTCTTAGCTACATGTGAGCACATGGGATCTAGTTCCCTGACCAGGGATCGAACCTGGGCCCCTTGTATTGGAAGTGCGGAGTCTTAGCCACTGGACCCCCAGGGAAGTCCCCCAACTTTTTCATTTTAGAGTCAAGTCCAGAGAGACAGAATGACTCAAACTGGGTCACGTAGTTAGTCAAAGGCAGAGCCAGAGGAGAAGCCATTGGCTGGTGTCACGGGGCCATCCCTGATTCCTAGGCTGAGTGGCACGTCTTCTCTCCCGCCGGTGCTCTGCAGGGCTCTGGGCAACGGTGGCAACAGAGCAGCTTGGTAACATCCAGGTACCACGCACCAGGGCTGGGGGGAGATCAGGGCAGAAGACAGGCAGACTGCCCTTCCCGGGGCCTGCCTGGCCACGGGGCCATTGTTCATTTCACATCTAACTCCTCCCTAAGAGGGAGACTTGGACAACTTGGAGGTTAGTTCATCAGCTCAGTACCTGGAGGAGGTGCCTCCTGTCCTCATGCTTCTTTGTAACTTCTTCAGACCGTGTTTGATAGTTTTCCAATAACCTCTGGGCCACATTTCTCAGAGCCGCTGCTCCTGCTTCTCTGGAGGCTTCGAGCTAGAAACGAAAGGTCACTGTGCACACTCTGACATGTACAATAAGAAGGGTTAAAGACAGGGCAGTTTGATGGGCAACCAAAAACACAGTCTGTAACCATACCATATGCACCTTCATAGACAATGGCTAGGAGGAAAGATGCGTTACCTGGTAAGAAGAAAACATAAAATGAGAAGGCCCTATTTACTGGGGCTGTCATGAAAGTGATTAGCACTGGGCAGCCAAGCAAGAGCTAAGAACAACACCCTGCATTAAAGACCACACCTTGTAAAGTGTTCCCTGGTGCCCCATTGGCTTATACACAAATTTGCAAGCGTTTTATTATCAGTGGCCACGACAGTACTAAAAATGTATTTCCTGAAATAGAAGCTGGACAAGATTGAAGTACTAGGAGCAATAAAGATAAAGTGCCATGAATCTTTCAAGGATAATCACCTAAGAAATAATCAAGGATGACTACAAAGATTTACCTGTGAAATCACTATAAGACTGTAAATGTGCCAAGTCGCTTCAGTCGTGTCCGACTCTTTGCGACCCTATGGACTGTAGCCTGTCAGGCTCTTCTGTCCATGGGATTCTCCAGGCAAGAATACTAGAGTGGATTACCATGGCCTCCTTCAGGGGATCGAATCCCGACCCAGGGATCAAACCTGTGTTTCTCATGTCTCCCGCATTGGCAGGTGGGTTCTTTACCAGTAGCACCACCTGGGAAGCCCCATAAAACTGTATATAAAATAAGCCACAAAAAGGAAACTATAAGGCACTAACAAGCAATTAGCTAAACAAAACAATGAGACATTTCACTGTGAGTGCTCTAATTTATATGCAATTATTAATACTTAATTATTGTATATGTAAAGATTTTTTAATTTTCTTGCAGTAAAAACACTTAACATGAGACCTGCCCCATTAACAGATTTTTAAGTGTACAATACAGTATTAACTATAGGCACAATATTATACAGTAAATCTCTAGAATTCACTCACCTTGTACATCTTGAAACTATACCCACTGAACCTTTGTAAAATCATTTTAATAATAAAAATTATCTTCAAAATAAAACAGTGAGATTAAATTTATCAAGTGTTTGTCAGCACACTGTGTGGACTGATGGATATATGTGGATGCCTATCTGCTTTCACAGAAGCATGACTCTATCTTACAGGCTCAAAGGCTCAAAGTACAAAAGGAGAACTTCCTCCTACTGGTCATACCTTGATTTTCAACACTTCATTCTCTTTGTTCATTTCTAAGAGCTGCAGATCTTTTTCTTTTATCCTTTCCATGAGTGGATCCAAACTGCCACAAGAGGAATCCACTGCAGAGTCAGAGCCATTTTGAATGTTTCCACAGTGCTGAAATGAACAAGAAAATCACACACCTGACTTTTCTTTTACTTTACTAACTGTGATAACAATAATTATCACTCAGTATTACTTCTGTCAACGGAGTAGTAAATGGCAACCCACCCCCAGTATTCTTGCCTGGAAAATCCCATGGGCAGAGCAGTCTGGCGGGCTACCTACCGCCCAAGGGGTCACAAAGAGTCAGACACCGCTGAGCACAGCACCGCACATTACATACATCAAGGAAGATTCAGATCAACACAATAAATCTTTTGACCCTAAAATATCAGTGAGAAATTCTAGATGAAGCAGCTGGCCTCTATATTTGCGCAAATGTGAATAGATTCTTATTGAAAGGAGAGAAGTCCATTTTTCATGCCTTTTACATTCTCTACAGTTTCACATATATTATTAAGACCTTTGAGGAAATCGATGATATCCACAAAGCCAGTTGGCTTGTTTTTTTGTATCTATGTTGTCTGCTGACCTTCTGTGGTTTGAGATGCCTGAGGCAGACCCACTGGAACACAGCTCATCTACATCCCCTAGAAGCTAGTCCTATCAAGAATAGCTCCAACAGCCTTCCCACTGTTCTCGCCAATGGTTGATGCTGGAGTGGGTTCCATTTCTTCCTCCGGGGGACCTTCCCGACCCAGGGGTGGAAGCGGCATCTGTTGGGTCTCCTGCACTGGCTGGCAGATTCTTTATCACTGAACCACCTAGGAAGCCCTAGGGGTTGATAGCCAGCCCTCGATTTACTCAACTCGTGAACCGTATACGACACAACCGTTCCTGCTCGCTTTCTGAAACCCTTTCTCGCTCATCTTCAACGGCTCCATTCTCTCCCACCTTTCCTCTTTATTCACTAGCTTCACTTCCCCTCCTGTGATGATTCCTCTTCTTCATCTTCCCAGTATCTAAATATTGGAAATCTCAGGACTCCCTGCTTGGGTATTCTCTCACTTCTATCCACAGTCATGGGTTTGGTCATTTCCTCCAGTTGCAGAACTTTAAATACCATCCTTACTCTCCAAATCTCTACCCCATAGTCTGAGCCTTCTAGAACAGACCTCTGCCCTTAACTCCAGAATCAGCTATCCAACCATCCATTAGAACCTTCACTTGGAGGTCTACAAAGCCACTCAGCATAGTCAGAACTGAATGTTTGATCTTTACTGTCATTCACAACATTAAGCATTTTTCCAGTTTCAGAGCACTTAAGAAAATAATTGGAGCTGGTTGTGTTAGTTTGGGAGATAAGGATGATAAAGACTAAGTTTATGCATCATCGTATGGCACTTTCTAGTATTCTCTGTGGCCATTCTACAGAGCAGATGACACTGTCATTGATGAGGTCCATGTGGTTCAGCTGAGGTTTAACCTGGCATAACCCAGACGAGGGTAAGTGCAGAGTGCTTAAAATTATGAATAAGAGGCTGGTCATGGGGGAAGAACTGTCCGATCACTCAGCCTAATGGCTCCAACTGGGTGTCAATTGGTGTGACCCACGTGAATCCAAAAGTCTGTACCTTTGTCTATCGCTGTAACATGTTGCTTCCACTTATCCTAACTGGGCCAAAATCTTCCCATATACTTTAGATGAGTAAGTCAAGTTTAAAATATTCAAGTAAGATCTGGCCACTCCAGTCTAATCCTACTAATGACATCTGTGGTTAAATATTTCATACATATGCTCATTAATATCTTTAGATACCAACAAAAGATTTAATACTTGACATGCAAAGAATAATTTAATAATATCAAAGTTATTTAAATGAAGTCTATACGGCTTTATGTTCACTTACTGAAGGAATAAAAGTGGTACATTTTGATAAATTCATTACCTTTGCATCTAGTTTGTGATTTGTACTGCTATGTCTTACTTCATCTCTAAATATTTGATTTCGGATCTTTTCCAGAGTAGTTCGAATCTAAAAGAAAAAAAGAATATTTTTTTCAAAGGCATTTAATCCCCCAAACTTTCTTTTTCTATACCAGTTACAGGGTACCAAATTTATCTGAAAGTTGTACATATATACTGATATCATATTTAAACAACTGCTATCAACTTAACTTACATTTATGCTAATATTGTTTAGATTGCAGAAAATGAGCATTTTTGTCTTTAAAACTATTCCTTAGGCAAACCTAAAATATAACCCAAATGAATGTTATACCACAAAGTAATTGCTATTTAGTAATTAGTGTTTAATACTATTTAGTTCTATTTTTTTANGGTAATGACTATAAAACAATTACTATTGGTAATCACTACAAAATAATTACTATTTAGTAATTACTACAAAATAATTACTATCCAATAATTACTATAAAATAATTACTATCTAGTAATTACTAGAGAATAACTACTATTTAGCAATTACTAGAGAATAATTACTCAGAGGAGATCGTACAAATTTATACATGAAATATAAGCTTCATGTCTTGGTGATCTATGGAACTGCAAGACACTCAAAGATGAATTACTTGACCTGAATAATTTATAAACTGCTGCTGCTGCTGGTAAGTTGCTTCAGTCATGTCTGACTCTGTGCAACCCCAGAGACAGCAGCCCACCAGGCTCCCCCATCCCTGAGATTCTCCAGGCAAGAACACTGGAGTAGGTTGCCATTTCCTTCTCCAATGCATGAAAGTGAAAAGTGAAAGTGAAGTCGCTCAGTCATGTCCGACTCCTAGCGACCCCAAGGACTGCAGCCTACCAGGCTCCTCCATCCATGGGATTTGCCAGGCAAGGGTACTGGAGTTATAAACTAGCTATGGCCAAATTCTTCCATCTGTTCTAAAACACATTTTATGAGAATCTATACTTTTGTCAGCCATTATCACTGGATTCTCAGTAAGATTTCACTTTTCAATCCTGTGCAACACGTAGTCATTGGCGATCGTCACTCTGAACTGCTTAACAGGGTGTTCCTTGCTGGGGAAGGAAGGACAGGAACACAGCAGGAAAGGTAAACATCTAGCTGGCAACAAAGTCTCCAGGCTTATGAAAGAACTAAGAAATGTATGAAACAGCAGGATAGGGTGTCCCTGGTGGTGCACTGGGTCAGAATCCACCTGCCAATGCAGGGGACACGGGTTTGATCCCTGATCCAGGAAGATTCCACACTCTGCAGAGCAACTAAGTCCGTGCTCCACAAGTACTGAGCCTGAGCCCTAGAGCCCACAGGCCACAACCCGCAGGCCCACAGCCCACAGGCCACGACCCGCAGGCCCACAGCCCACAGCCCGCAACTACTGCAGGGCTCCGGGGCCTTGCTCCACAACCAAAGACGCCAACCCAAGGAGAAGACCGCACAAGACAGTGGAGAGAAGCGCCCGCTTGCCCCGCATCTAGAGGAAGTCCACGCACAGCAGTGGAGACCCAGAGCAGCCCAAACAAACCAACAACCACAACGACAAAAGTCCCAGGAGGATGCAGGGGTGAAGAGCAGGGGACAAACTGAGCGCTGACGGGTGTTCCAAATCCTCCTGGTTCTTTACTCAGTTTTATTCCAGGTGAAGAACAGAGGCTCAGACCCTCAAGAGAAACAGTTACACACTCCAGAGAAATGCACCCATGTGTGCATGTCAGCTATCAAGGCTGTCCTTTGCCAAACTAGGTTTGTGCTTCCTCACATACTCTAGGGAGGGAGAAACAAAGCTGCTAATTTGCAGCAGACTTTACTGTAAAAACTCATAGCGTGCTAACATGATTTCCAGCGCCCACATACCTTTTTCACGTATTCGGTCTCTTCAATAATGTGAGCTGATGGGGACTCGTCCACGGCAGAAGCATCTTCTGTCTTCCCTCTCTGGGACACTGTCGCGGTCCCCGTTACTGCTGTCATGGTGACATCCAGCTTTAGGAAAATATAAACCAGTTGGACAAAACTAATTCCTCTGATGCTGTAATTCTGTGGTTGTAAGGTGAGTGGAGTTCTGTACTAGCACTGAATCAAACACAGTAATACTAGAGAATATTATAAATTATTGAGATCTGCGTGTATCTAAGGTCCAAGAATTAACTTAATATTAAAACACCTCCAGTTGAAACAATCATTGATTAGAAATTTAAAAATTAAACTGAGATAGAAAAATATGGAATTTTTCTTCTTATTCCATATTAATTAGACTATAACACCTCAAGAGTAGAGACTATACCTTATTCATATTCATATTCTAGCACATTGTAGGAGAAGGCTATGGCAGCCCACTCCAGTGCTCTCGCCTGGAAAATCCCATGGATGGAGCAGCCTGGTAGGCTGCAGTCCATGGGGTCGCTGAGAGCTGGGGACGACTGAGCGACTTCACTTTCACTTTTCACTTGCATGCATTGAAGGAAATGGCAACCCACTCCAGTGTTCTTGCCCGGAGAATCCCAGGGACAGAGGAGCCTCGTGGGCTGCCGTCTACGGGGTGGCACAGAGTCAGACACGACTGAAGCGACTTAGCAGCAGCAGCAGCACATTGTAAGTGCTTAATAAATGTCTATGGAGCTAAAATAAGATAAAACCATATGTATATAAAAATGCACGCACATGCACACACACACACACACACACACACACATATAACTTACAATAAGGGCTTCCCAGATGACTCTAGAGGTAAAGAATCCACCTGCCAGTGCAGGAGATGCAAGAGACCTGGATTCAATCCCTGGGCCAGCGCAGCTGTCCTGAAGAAAGAAATGACAATCCACTCCGGTATCCTTGCCTGGGAAATCCTATGGACAGAGGAACCTGGCGGGCTACAGTCCACGGGGTCCCAGAGTTGGACACGACTGAGAACACAGGACATGTATAACTTACAAACATGTGAGTATATCATTTTACATGTCACAGAGACCTTTAATATTCTGCATTTTATTTAACTCTAAAAAGCCTGTAAAGGCCATTTACCAAACAACTATTTGTAATAAGAAAATATCGAGAAATGTGCAGATGCCCACAAAAAGAGGACTGATTAAATGAACTACCTACATCTTCCCTAGGATATATTTCTTCAACGAAAAAGCATGGGGCAGAAAAGGACACATAGCATCATAATTTCTCTAAGAAAGGTGAGAAGGATGGAAGGAGAAAATTTATGATTTATAGTTTTGACACTGAACAGTGTAATTATTTTACCTAATTATGAAATATAACTAAATTAAAAGGAAAAATATCTTCCAAAATAAAAAACAAGAAACAAATACATCTGCCTACCAAATTGGTGGCATATCCACATGAACTATTGGAAATGACACGTGGGTGCTCACTCAGGCGTGTCCAGCTCTTGGCAACCCCATGGACTGTAGCCCGCCAGCCTCCTTTGTCCATGGGATTTCCCAGGGAAGAAAACTGGAGTGGGTTGCCATTTCCTACTCCAGGGGATCTTCCCGACCCAGGGATCGAACCCGAGTCTCTGGCGTCTCTTGCGTTGGCAGGTGGATTCTTTACCACTGAGTCACCTGAGAATGCTGGGACTGATTTTCCCAGGTGTGCTGTCCTAAGAACAAAAAGAATCGCAAAGCAATCTTAAGCTGTACTCACTAATAATACTGTTAGTGGAAACATTGCTATTTTGAAACTATTATATGTGTGCGCATGCATGCATGCCAGACACCCACAAGCCAGAAAATGTAGAATGAAGAAGTCACTGCCTTAATGTCTTAAGAGCCAAGATTTTTATCATTAAAGAAAAAATTCTAAATTAGAACCAAAAATATTCTGTAAAATCTTATAATCCAAACTGAAACCATGAATATAAAATATTTATCTTCATTTAAAAATGTACATTCCAAGTCTATCCACTGAAAATTTAGAAATAGAAGCAATTAACCCTGCCAGTGCTTGGACTGTGGTATTAGTACACAATTTTCTATGCATACAAAAATGCAACCAGGGCTTCTTGACTGATTTAGATCTGAGGCAAGAAGGGCAGAAGGTGGGACTGAGATATCTCGTTGTATCAGAAAATGGAAAAGTGTCAAATACGACTTGCATAAGACACAAAGAGCCCACCTGAAGAGGAGTGACTGTGACTGATTTAAACATATCAAAAATTTTTTAATTCTTGAAATTATGTTAACAAGAGAAAAACCACCACTATCACCAACAATCCTCAAACTCACCAGAGACAGGCCACCATTACACTAAAAATGAGCCCAGAAAAGAGAGCAAGGGGGAATGCAAACAGACATTTATTTTGCCTTTATGATACAAATTTACCCTATATCTCTTAACCATATAGTTAACCACATAGTAACCATATAGTTGATTATGAAAATTGTACTAAAGAATTCCTGCCAATAAATCCAAAAGAACTGATAGAATTAGAGAAGCTACTTTTTGCAACCCCTTATGAAGTGATAGATCTAAGCAACAGTCATCAACCAGTGTTAAAAACACTAGGCAAGAGGCTGATGAAGAATGCATCAATCCCAGGGACTCCACTCATCGATCGTAACAGAAAAGTGGAAAAGAGGCAACCAGACATTGTGTTCTCTAGATGTGGTACAATCACAAGGAGAAACACCACCGGTGAGGTGTGAAGTCCCTCTATCTACCAATGGGAAATATCTGAAAAAGAAGAAACTGCTCAACGACTCTACAAGGGTGAAGGTTGCAAACAGCCAAATCCAGATCACATAAAATTTTACAAGACAAATTATTATTCCTTCCACAAAATAATTATATGAAGAAAGATGAGAAGAGAAATTTTCATAAATTATGATTTTTAAGAAACATATGACTAGATACGATACGTGCATCTTTATGCAAGTGCTTGTGTTCTTAGTTACTCAGTTGTGTCCAACTCTTTGTGACCCTGTGGACTGCAGCCTGCCAGGCTCCCCTGTCCAGGGAATTTCCCAGGCAGGAATACTGGAGCGAGGTGTCATTTCTACTGCAAGGGATCTTCCCGACCCAGGGATCCAAGCCACGAATTTGGCGTCTCCTGCATTGGCAGGTGGATTCTTTACCACAGAGCCACCAGTGAAGCCCCGGGTCTTCTTTGACTCCTGATTAAAATAAACCAGTTATATAGACATTTTTTTAAAAACTAGGGGAATTTTAACACTGACTGGATAACAGATGCCGTTAAAGAATTAATGCAATTTTGCAAAGCATTATTTATAATTATTGTCATTTTAGGTGTGATGATGGAATTATGATATTCCTTTAAAAGATCTTATCTGTTGGTCATACATGCTGAAATATTTGAAGGTTAAATAATATTATACTTGGAATTTTAAAGAGAATATTTTACTCTAGTGTTTAAAGAGAGGGAAAAATGGGGTGAGATAAAGATGAAAGAAGTTTGATAAAATGCAGTGAATTGTACAGTGGGATTCTCTATAGTTCTCTACCATTGTGCTCCTGTTTGAAATAGTAAAGAGCTAAAAAAAAAAAAATGAGATAGAAGCCCAGTGAGGCAGTATTATTAATTTCATATTACTAATAAAGAAGTTAAGATTATTTTAGGTGATATTAACTTACCCAAGATCACAGTAAAACTAACAGAGCTGAAATTCAAACCTTTGTCTTTTGGACACCAAGATCAAGAGTCTTTCTATCACATTAAGGCCAGATTCCCTGGTGAGAAAAAAATTAAAATTTAGCAATGACCCATGCTGTTAAAACCCACAAAGAATTTTCATATTTGCTAGCATCAATTTAGAACTAAATAGCTTCTATGGATGATTCAAAGTCCTGCATTTATCCTTTAATCTTCAATGAAATTAACAAAGTATGCCAAGAATTTTCCATTTTATGTTAAATCCTCTTAGACAGCCACTGTGCCTTCTATTTGTTTCAGGAACTTGATTTGGCTGTAGCAGCTCTGCAAAGTCTGCTTTTTCTTTTTTTTCCCCAGAATCTGAGCAGAGCTACGTCTGTTATTTGGTCCTCTGAAGTCTCTTCCGGGATTAAGTTCTTAGCCTAAAACAACATTTATATGGTGGAAGTAAAAGAAATGCCCACGGAGACAATAAACAATGTGTCTGGAAATGAGAGAGGAGTGGTCAGGCTGGCAAGGTGGTCATCCATTCCCGGCCAGGATCCCAAGCTGCCTTCCCACCTGTTAGGAGAGTCTATGAATAGTCCTTACCTCTTTTAATGGTTCCAAAAAAATTTGAAAGAAAAATAACATTTCATGACACATGAAAATTATATGAAGTTCAAATTTAGAGTCCACAGATGAAGCTGTAGTCGAAAATAACCACGGCCAAGCACTTACGTGCCGTTACGCTGCTTTTGCACCTATAACAGCTCTGCTGAGTAGATCTGAGGCAGAAAATAACATGGCAAACAATGTCTAAGATACTGACGATCTATTTGGTCCTTTACGGGGAAATGTTTGCCCTCCCGTGGGGTAAAGAATGGCAGCAGATGGGAGCAAAAGAAGGAGGCAAATAGAGGCAGACAAAGCCTCGGTCTGAGTTTTTCGGTGCTGTTTTTCTTCAGTTCAGTCTCCCTTCGTCTACCCTCCCATTTTGGTGATTTCCCTTCTTTTTTCTTTTCAGTGGGTTATACACTGTGAACGTGACCAAGTAATAAGGGACACTACATCATAGGAATTAATCACTCTTTAGAATGAACCTCACCACATTCTGTCTTTCATAATTGGAAAATCACATCAGGCCTCTCATGATATATCCTAAAATATATTCTCTTACATGCCTTTTATTCTTAACATCAAAAAAATTCTGCTCCACGAATGACCTTATTTATGACTTCCCACAGCACACACGAAACAGAAATAAACTCACGGACATAGAAAACAAACCTGTGGTTACCACAAGAGACAGTTGTGGGATGGGGAGGGGGGTACATAAATTCAGAGTTTGGGGTTAGCATACACACACTGCTAGGGCATCCCTGGTGGCACAGAGGGTAAAGCGTCTGCCTGCAACGCGGGAGACCTGGGTTCGATCCTGGGTTGAGAAGATCCCCTGGAGAAGGAAATGGCAACCCACTCCAGACCTCATGCCTGGAAAATTCCATGGATGGAGAAGCCAGCTAGGCTATACAGTCCATGGGATCGCAGAGTTGCAACATGACTGAGCAACCTCACTTCTCATGAATACACTCTACTATGTAAAAAACAGATAAACAACAAAGACCAACTTATAGCACAGAGAGCCATATTCAACATCTCATGATAATCTAGGGAAGAATCTGAAAAAGAATAGGTATATGTGTGTATATATATATATATATATAGTTGAACGGTTCTGTACAGACCTACAAGAACTTTTAGAACTAACACCCAAAAAAGATGACCTTTTCATTATAGGGGACTGGAATGCAAAAGTAGGAAGGAAGTCAAGAAACACCTGGAGTAACAGGCAAATTTGGCTCTAAAATATGGAACGAAGCAGGGCAAAAGCTACTAGAGTTTTGCCAAGAGAACGCACTGGTCATAGCAAACACCCTCTTCCGACAACACAAGAGAAGACTCTATACATGGACATCACTAGATGATCAACACCAAAATCAGATTGATTATATTCTTTGCAGCCAAAGATGGAGAAGCTCTACACAGTCACCAAAAACAAGACCAGGAGCTGACTGTGGCTCAGATTATGAACTCCTTATTGCCAAATTCAGACTTAAATTGAAGAAAGCAGGGAAAACCACTAGACCATTCAGGTATGACCTAAATCAAATTCCTTATCATTATACAGTGAAAGTGAGAAATAGATTCAAGGGACTAGATCTGATAGAGTGCCTGATGAATTACGGACAGAGGTTCATGACATTGTACAGGAGACAGGGATCAAGACCATCCCCATGGAAAAGAAATGCAAAAAAGCAAAATGGCTGTCTGGGGAGGCCTTACAAATAGCTGTGAAAAGAAAAGTGAAAAGCAAAGGAGAAAAGGAAAGATATAATCATCTGAATGCAGAGTTCCAAAGAATAGCAAGAAGAAATAAGAAAACCTTCTTCAGCGATCAATGCAAAGAAATAGAGGAAAAGAACACAATGGGAAAGACTAGAGATCTCTTCAAGAAAATTAGAGATACCAAGGGAACATTTCATACAAAGATGGGCTCGATAAAAGACAGAAATGGTATGGACCTAACAGAAGCAGAAGATATTAAGAAGAGGTGGCAAGAATACACAGAAGAACTGTACAAAAAGGATCTTCACGACCCGGATAATCACGATGGTATGATCACTCACCTAGAGCCAGACATCCTGGAATGTGAAGTCAAGTGGGCCTTAGAAAGCATCACTATGAACAAAGCTAGTGGAGGTGATGGAATTCCAGTTGAGCTCTTTCAAATCTTGAAAGATGATGCTATGAAAGTGCTGCACTCAATATGCCAGCAAATTTGGAAAACTCAGCAGTGGCCACACGACTGGAAAAGTTCAGTTTTCATTCCAATCCCAAAGAAAGGCAATGCCAAAGAATGCTCAAACTACTGCACAATTGCGCTCATCTCACACGCTAGTAAAGTAATGCTCAAAATTCTCCAAGCCAGGCTTCAGCAATACATGAACCGTGAACTTCCTGATGTTCAAGCTGGTTTTAGAAAAGGCAGAGGAACCAGAGATCAAATTGCCAATGTCGTCTGGATCAACAAAAAAGCAGGAGAGTTCCAGAAAAACATCTATTTCTGCTTTATTGACTATG